>JARFIZ010000137.1:0-122167 GCA_036325965.1 Sinopyrophorus schimmeli
GATAATATAAATGAGCAGTACTGCTATAATCAGTGTTTTTGCCTATTTCTAGGCCTACTGTATTCGTGGACCATATAGACATGAGGTAATGTAGTTCTTCTAGAAAGAAAAAAAGCATTTTTTAAATTTCCTCAAAATGCAAACTGTCTTAGTAGTTAGATAAATGCCGCAGAACTTTTTAATCAAGCCACAAGCTTATTAATTAACTATTTTTAGACAACACATTACATGTCATCTTTGAGACGTATTAAAACTTAATGATTTACTTAAATATTAACAATCGCTAATTAGTATCATCCTTTCATTATTATTTTTTAACATAACAAGCTAACGGTTATGTAATACAATAATTATGTTTTGCTTTCGCATATTTTTCAACAATTTGTTTAGAACTAAATTTTCTAAAATTGAAAGCAAAAATAACAGATAATTGAACAAAATTAAACTACAACGTACTGTTATAATTTATATTTTAATGAGTGCTGATTGATCTATTTATCATAAGTGATCAATATTGAAATTGTGTGCTACACCATATTCGATAATACAATCAATATAGACATAAGAAATTTAAGATTCTACAGAGTGCGAAAAAAATTACTAAAAGGGACAGAACAAATAGAATACACTGTATATTGATTTTACAGTGTCGTTCCAAGTCTGTCATGTAACCGTGATAATCAGCTGCTTCTACGATCAGTCAAAGATTAAATATTCGTATACGTGTAAATTGAAATGTAAGAAAAATCATTATCGCCACTTACCATTTTGATTGTGTTTTGAAAAACTTTTATCGTAAATTATCTTGGCAAAACAAACATGTACATGTAACTATACAACAAGAACTACATAACTTTAATCTGATACCAAATAGCGAAGCGAAGTCGTACGAATTCGCCAATAAACGAATACAATAATGGTAAACAACATTTACTTGTACCATTATAGGGCAATTTTGCAATATTTTAATTATGGGCTTTGTTTGGTTCGACTACATTTTAGTTTGTAGAAAATTAAAGGTAGATTTAGGTGTTGGGAAAGTACGTCGACCTTTTTCTAATTTACTAAAAATACAGCACTCTGTTGGATAATTTAATAAGTACCTGGCACCCGTTTTTATTTACCATTGATCGCACTACGGACAGACGAACCATTTCGGAGTAAGCAAGGGGGCGTTTAAAATTTTTTCGAAAATCTTTAATGTTTTTATTTTAATTAGCACTACAAATTGACACGTATCTTCTTTTGCACGCATATTTATAAAGGATCGTTTAAACCACATGTAGTACCTACATTTTGGCATTGTTACATTGTCCGGGGATACTATTTTTAAAACCGAAACTAATTATAAAATCACTGTTTTTTAATCTGAGATTCATATTAAAAAATTATATAAAACAGAACACTTACACATTTTTTAGTCTCTCTAAATAAATAGTTTATTGTTGTAGGCCACTATTGTAAATTTGAAAGTGTTGTGTTACATTTTTGGGAAGAGTTTATTTAATTAATTTCCCTTTTTAAATATTTAAAAAGTGCATTGTTTTTTTTTAAATTCAAAATTTAATTTTATCAAAGTCAAATTTTGCATAATATGTAAAATAATATTTTTTTTAAAAATTTAAGCAACGCAAGTGTCAGAAGGAACGCGCACATTTGAATGAAAAGTGGTACTTTTTGGATTGCTAAAATTAAGGACACGTTTTGCGTTCCTAAAATTTAAAAAGAGCTATATTTTTCACAATGTGCAGTAGTCAACACGAAACTAGGATTATAGAAAAAATTGTTCACCTCAAAAAATTGTAGATTCCAGTTCAAATAAAACAGATTTAAGATTGACAAAGAAACTGGCACAATACATACGTATAATGCATTATAAAAAAAATTATTGATTGACGGTTTAAATCGATTTGTAAGAATTATGGAATGTTGCGAGAAAAATTCTTTGTAGCTATTGAGATTATTTTTCTTATCAAAAATGGAAATATAAAAGATTTTATGCTGTATAAAGTGTTTTGTCATAGGAAATGGATTTTTACAGATAATACACATAACTAAACTATGAATATGTTCTGAATCTATAAATATAATTTACTGTATCAAAAAATATTTTTGTATGCGTTTATACGCTAAATAAAGCCCGCCGCACACGATATTTGTTTTGCTACTGGTTTGGCTGCGAGGAGCTGAAACAATGGCCATCGTGCTAGCTACTATGATGGACAATTACGTCACTGCTAGCTATGTGTTTATTATACAGGGTGTCCCAGTACTAATAAACGCCATTGATACATCTCACAGAAAATAAAATTCTGAGACGAAAAGTCCTTTGTCATTTTTTGATCAGACCCATAGATAATTAGTTATTAATAAAAATGGGTGGGCAATCAGGTGCGCGTTATAGCAGCAAGAAGAAAGAGGGAGAAAGTGAGAGGTGACTGCAAGAGTGAGATGTATGCGGGACAGCAGCTTTAACAACGGAACGAAAAGTCCAAGCATTAACTCTTATGTACTCGACTCTCCAGAAATTTCAGCAATTAATTTAATAATTAATTTTAGTGAAGAGGCACCTGAGTGTTGAATTTCCGAAATAGTGACTGTGTTTACTCCCGTAGACTGCCGTGCGAGCGAGCCTGCTGCTGTCCCGCCTTCATCTCACTCTTGCAGTCACCTCTCACTTTCCCCCTCTTTCTTCTTGCTGCTATAACGCGCACCTGATTGGCCACCCATTTTTATTAATAACTAATTATCTATGGGTCTGATCAAAAAATGACATAGGACTTTTTGTCTCAGAATTTTATTTTCTGTGAGATGTATCAATGGCGTCTATTAGTTCTGGGACACGGTGTATATTGAAACGTTAACCAATAGAAAACTAACATTTAGTGTCCAGACTTTCTATAGATTTTTGCATGGACCATTATCAATCGAATTATCATCGTGCGAAGCACATATCGCAGAGAATCAGCACACTGGGACCCATCAATGAAATCCAGCAAGCAAAGGGGGCGTTCAAGTATTACGTAAGCAAGCTTAGGGTCTGGGGAAGTTTAATTTTTTACTACTTTTGCTGACAAAAATAAAAGTTTTGAAAAAGATCTTACGTCTTATTGTTATCATAGATGCGAGGGTCGGTTTTTTTTTAATTTTTGCTTAAACAGGGGGGCGAGGGTCTAAAATCATTGAAAGTTTGGTTACGTAGTACTGTAAACCCCCCAAGCCAGCAGCAAAACAAGCGTCGTGTGAAGTGGGCTTTATTTGTGCGAAAATGAATTTGATAGCGAATTCTATTCCTTTAATCTTTGTTTATGTATTTTTTATATAGCGTTACAATAAATATACAAACGACAAGAAACAGTAATTAGCTTACATAAATAAACACAATGAAAGTACGTACTTGCCAAGCTGTTACATTTTTATATATTTTTATTGGATTTGTATAAATAGGATCAAGTTCAGGATTTCTTGTTATTGATAATTTATGAACACGAGAATTATTTAAAGTGAAAAGTTTTTTTTTTAAATTTAAATTGAACAAAAAAAATCCGATGTGTGTACTTATGTATACGCTTTAGAAGTTATACTTCTTTAGGCTAACTAAATTGAATATAGCCGGCGCCATTCTTCCCTGCTGCTTCTTCAAATCCCTAAATTTTTGCGAATTTTTCGAATAACTAAAGGTTGAAGTTTTAGGTTAATTTTTGTACCACAAAATTTTATGTTAAAAAATTGTAGCACTGTTATTTGTGGACGGATCTTTAAAAACTATACAGATTTGGATTTGCCAGATTTTTGACTTTGAATAGGCTCAAAAAAATCATAGGCGTGCTATTTGAAATTTTCAAGAAAAAAAGTTCGAAGAGTCCGACTTGAATTTCATTTTTTAATTTCTATTTTGCAAAATCGTAGCTCGGTTATTTCTGAACGGATCTTTAAAAACTTTTGATATTATGAAAGGCCGTATATCGGAGCCTAAGATCAGTCAAAAAAATCAACACGGACCAATATTACGTCTGGGAGAAAAACGCGTTCGAAGCTTTCAAAATTAAAATTTTGGCAAAATTTTTAATTTTCTAAATGCTGTAACTCCGCCGTCTTTTTCAAATTTCGTCAAATCCTTTCATTTCTGAATGTTTCCAACGTTAACACGTCCGAAACAGGTGCAAACTCAAAACCCCCAAAATTGGCCAAAATCGAGAAAAAACATGGATGTTAATCAATGTTTTTTTTGAAAAAAAAAATGAAAAAAATAGAATTGGTTTATATTGCAAGGGGATGTTCCTATGTACCCTGAGTAACTATAGCCGGTGTCCTATCCCGGCGCTTTCTCCCTAAAACAAAAATTTTCGCCTTTTTGAAAAATTAAATTAGACTTTAAAATGAAACTTTTAAAACGCTATAACTTTTTTATTTTTAAGAAGTACGCGGAATACGTTCATTTTCGAACATATTAGGCCTTAGTACGTTCGAAACAGGTGCTAACTCAAAACCTCAAAAATTGGCCAAAATCGAGAAGAAACATGGATGTTAACCCATGTTTTTGTGGCAAAAAATGAAAAAATAGAATTGCTTTATATTGCAAGGGGATGTTCCTACGTACCCCTAGTAACTATAGCCGATGTCATTTTTCGGCGCTTTCACTCTAAAACAAAAATTTTCGCCTTTTTGAAAAATTAAATTTGGTTTTAAAATGAAACTTTTAAAACGCTATAACTTTTATATTTTTAAGAAGTACGCGGAATACGTTCATTTTCGAACATATTAGGCCTTGGTACGTCCGAAACAGATGCTAACTCAAAACCCCCATATTGGCCAAAATCGAAAAAAAAAACATGTTAGAGAAAATATGCACTTTTCGCTCGTTTTATTTGGGTACATAACTCTTCTTCCCAAAAATTAATGTAATCAAATTTAATAAATACGAAGATGTGCCCATTCGAGCGAAAAGTGGCACATTTCCGAGCGAGGGAAGCAAATGAAGCGCGACGCGGAGCGGCGCGCTTTATTTTCCCGAGATCGGAATGTGCCACTTTGAGCTCGAATGTGCACACTCTGTTTTAAGCACGATTCACAATAATTAATTTACTTTCTTCGACTGCTAACTTCAACTGTTGAATTTTTGTTAAGTTGCGCGCGCATACCTTTAAAGAGTAGAATTTTAGCAATTCTACTCTCACCGCACACAAAGAAGTATAACTTCACACTTATGTTTATGTGTGTGTGTGTGTGTGTCTGTGTGTCAGTCGTGTTAACAAAGATATTAAATCGGAAAAAATAAAAGTATCTCATTTGGATATAAATACCCTAACACGCCTTCTAAACGATTCAAAAAATAGCAATTAACTAATATTTTTAAATAAATGCATTATTCAAAAGATAGCGATATGTCAGCCGCCTTTAGTCCAGATTAAATTTTAAAATATTCGTGTAGGTTTTGTCGCATTGTTGACCTAGAAATAAGCGTAACGCGTAGGATAAATATATCATTTCAGAACACGCAGATAAAAATATTAATTATTCGCAAAATATCCCATATTTTTAAACCTAATTTTGGAATAACAAAAACATTAAATGATTCAATACACCTGCTTGTACATAGTCAGACGACATGTCTATTTTGCTATTTCGCCTTCCACTTTATTCTAAAAAAAAAATTGAATCACTAGAAAATTTTATTTAAAAAAAAGTGTTGGTGTTTCGCAAAATTTTGTATAATTTATATTTATTGTTGGTACTTCGCTACAACACATTTTTAGAATTATAAATAAACAAAGGTTAAACTGGTAATTTTGTTGATAAAACTTGTCGAGCATTTCCATAAAAGGAGAAGGGTCAACAAAGTTTTTGTAATTTTTCATATCATTCAAAAGTAGTCTGTAACAATAAATCACGATTCACAGGGGAGCAAGAATTTTTTTAAGGCAAATTTAATACGAAAATAAAGGTTATTTATTAAAACAAAATTAAATGTAATTCTTCGTGTCGTACCAAAATATTTGCTAATAAAATTTGACAAATTAATTTTTAATAATATTACTCGTATGGAAAATGCTGGTCTTATAAATACGGGGCACTTTTCTCCCAAATATGTGATATTTGGAATCTTTATTTTTTTCTTGAGAAAAAATTACCAATGGTATTTTTTTGATAAAATTATATCAAGCGACGGTGCCCCAAAACAAATATTAAAACAACCAAAATTTAAAAAAAACAGTAAAGAAACCTTGGCCCATAACAGTGATCTTCGAACTGTTGCATGTAACCTTTTTCAAGCCTCAACACGCAAAATTTGAAAAACTTATTAAACAATAGTTTTTTTTTAATTTTTGACATAAAATGTATATTTCTTCCTTTGGGCTCATCAATTTTGACTTTCAATAGTTTGTCACAAAAACCTAAAAACATCTATTCCGGGCGTCGATAGAACTGAAAAACGACTGGCTTAAAGCAGTGGTTTCCAAACTTTTTGTTACTGGTCCTCCCTTAGAAAAATCTAATCGTGGTGCCTCCCCACTATACACCTAGATCCCGATTCACGCGATTTTGGGGAAAACCGTGTAAATTGAACATATTTTTACCAGGAACCAAATCTCTTGCAAAAATATTTAACTTGAATGGTTTTCATTCTTGAAAATGTTTAGAATTTTGTAAACCGTGTAAAACAAGTAACATGTAAATTAGGGTGATCGTTGAAAACAAATTTTTTTCCGACGGTCCAAAAAAACCTTCCTTTTGATGAAAAAGTACGGGATATTAAAAACAAAAAAAAAATTAACAAAAATAACACGTGTCTCAAGACAATAGTATATGGGTGATTCCTTAAAATTTAGGTAACTCTATGTCCGTAGTACTTTTCACTTCATCTAATTGAATTAATTTTATTATAGGATTGCTATATAATAGATAAAAATGTGTTTTATTTAGTAGGCTCACTTTGTTTAAATTAGTAAGTCATATTCATTTAAAAAAAAAATTCTAATGACCGTAAACGTCAGTCCCTAGCTATGTCTGCGCATCAAAATTTTCTATTCGGGCATTTATATTTCAAAAACCATTTAGCCCATATATTTTTATTTTCTTTACAAATGTTTAAAGTTAGATTATGCACTTAATAACATCAATTTATTATAAATTTGAAAAGTAATTATGTATTTTTCGCAAGTCAAATTAGTGTCCGCGACTTTAACCGTCAGGTCCTAGTCGCTTACAAATGTTTAAAATTTCGCGGATTAACCAGTAAATGAGTGAATATAAGGCAGTTGATTTTAAAGTAACGACATAAACTTACTCGCAGAGGCCACTTGTTCGCTTCGATCATTTTTTAATTTAATGCTACAGCGATTGATTTTGCGAAAGCACGTGTTGTTCCAGTCACTGCGTCAGTCCCTAGCTGAGTATTTTAATTGTTAAATAATAAGCAATTGTTTTTAATTAATTTTTATTTACTAGCGGTTTGTTAGTCCTGTTTGATATATGACATTAGATATTCTAGTAATTATTGTAGAACATGTGTTTTTCTTAGTTTTTCTACAAATCGTCAGTCCCTAGAGCGTCAGTCCGTTGCCGCAAATATGACTGAGGATGACGGAGTGGCCAAGGCCTGATTTTCACTTACTTCAACTAGCAATATTTTTTAATAATTTAATGTTTATCAGTTTTACAATAATAAAATTTTTCATCAGTCGCTAGCCATATCTGTCAGTTCCTAGATGTCTTTTACAAAATCCTAATTTTTTTATAACATTTTTCATAAAGTGGCTGGCCCTGTTAAGTATGACATAATAACTTAATTATTCACGTTATACTCTATTCGCAAATTTATTAGCGTCCAAAACATGGTAGGGACAAAAACTGCTTAAAAGTTACCCAAATTTCATGGAATCACCCATATAAGTTCATTTTTTGATAAAATTGTAGTTTTTTGTAAGTATCTCTTAAAGTATACAGATTTGAGAAAAAGTTATAGGAACATTTGGTAGAAAATTCTATTTTGTATAAAAAAGGTCTTTTTTATTTTCTTCATGAAATTCATATTTATGGAGATATTCTCAATAATAAATTCATTAAATTCATATAGTCAACATTTTAAGACCGACAAACGTCATTTCTTCTAAAATTAAAAAAATTTGTAACTAGAATTTATTATAGTTTTACGAAATTATATATTTTTAAGAAAGAATTACGTTTGAGGGTCTTAAAATGTTGACTATATGAAGTTAATGAATTTATTATTGAGAATATCTCTATAAATATGAATTTCATGAAGAAAATGAAAAATACCTCTTTTGTAGAGAATTGAATTTCCTACAAAATACTCCTATAATTTTTTCTCACATCCGTAAACTTTAAGAGATACTTACAAAAAATTACAATTTTATCAAAAAATGCACTTATATTGTCTTGAGGCACGTGTTATTTTTGTTAAAAAAATTTAAAAAAAAACCCTCGTATTTTTTCATCAAAAGTAAGGGTTTTTTGAGCCGTCGGAAAAAAATTAATTTTCAACGACCACCCCTAATGTAAATAAAGATTTAGTTGTATTTTGTAAAATTAAATAGCACATTTTTAAATGAAAAAAAATATGTATTCATATAAAAAACTTTTTGCGCCCCCTTTTGCACTAGTCCGCGACCCTACAGAGAAGCTCGCCCCCCAATTTTGGAAATCACTGACCCAAAGTACTATATTTGGTCAATACTTCAATTTGAATGTGACGCGTCGATTTCTGATTGATTAATTATATTTATGTTGTAGCTATGGTTACGCCAATGTTACCAGCCAATAATATTAAATAACAAAGTTGCATTTTAAAATATCGATAAAACAAATCTATTACTCATATCTAAATAAATCAATCTTTTAATGAGTTTTTTCTTTTCTGATAATGTCATTCAGTAGTTAATGGAAATACCAAAAGGAACTCAAAAATAGCAATACGAGTTGTGAATCACGTTCTTATTTAATATGAACGTATTTGAATTTGTAAAATAATCAAAACATTGACCAAACCAATTAAAACTAATCGTTATCAATGTAGCAAAAATACTACTATAAGTCTTGTTTTCGTTATATTCAAGGCTCTTTGTCGCGTGCATTTTAATTATCGCCTTCATTAATGTTATATAAAGCAACCTAGTTATTATTTATTACTGTTACATTGTTCTGTTACTCCCAATTACGATGTAATTGCAGAATTACTCGCAATTCGAAAAATACTCGTTCGCTTATTAATATTTTCAGTCGAACCTTCGCCAAACGAACGTCCATTGGTAATTTGCCTCCACATTTTTTTATTGACCTCATCGTCTTTAATCAATTCGAGAGATCCATTGAATCGTTAAAGGAACGACTCACCAATTACGCACCAAAATTAAAATTTTTAGACCCATTTTTTCTTTGTCGAAATCCGCGTATGACTCCGCATTATATTCGGAAAAATTCTTCAAAGAAATTGGCAAATTACCAAAGGAATCAGCGGCACAGAACGAATATGTGCACAATTAAGTTTTCTTATCTCCGCTTTGAAATTTTGCTAATCTGTAAATAGCCTGATCTTACCCAGCAGTTTCACTAATAAATTCGCATCGATGCCGAACGCTAATTTTTCGCACTTTTCATAGTGAAAATTGCACGTTAATAAACAAACAGCGGTTCAAGACTGAGTTTACTTAGAAGTTTCTCATTTAACTTCCCTCTCCTACTTTTTTCGCAGGAGTTACACCGATTTCCCTGAAGCTGAAAAAAATTGACAATTTCGAAGTCGTCACGTTTCCGAAAAGCGGTGCAAAAGTCCTTTAGCTTGTCTTTTCCATCGCGTCACGAATTAATTGCAATAAAAGAATAATTGCGAACGTGGAAAAAAATTGATTATAAATGCAAATGCAACGTTCATGTTCAATGAATCTTATAATAGTTTTTGAACGTGAAAATTTTTTTAAAGGACGCTTTATTAGAAAGTTTCGATCATTCAAGAATGGTGTTGGTGAATTTAAATGGCAAGGATTCGTTAGTGCATTTTATTGACGATTTTAAATTTTAAAATGACACACTGTACAACAAAATTGTTTTGCCATTGTTCGAAAGTACTATTTCGATTCCATGTTCGTGGTATGCAAATATCTAAAATATTGTAGAAAAATAATTTACAAAGGCACACATTTTTTATAAAATACAGTGAAACCTTTCTCCAACGGACAGTCGCGGGACCAACTATATTGTCCGTTGTAGAGGGGCGTCCGCTGAACAGGGGGCTTTAATACATTGGTCTCCTATACTTTTCTCAACTGGAACCTTCGAAAATTGTCCGTTGAAGAAGGGTGTCAGTTGAAGAGAGGTGTCCGTTAAGAGAGGTGTCCGTTAAGAGAGGTTTTACTGTATATTTATTTGAAAAATTTAAAAATTCATAAAAATCTTTACAATTTTTTACTTTTAGTATTTATCTCAACGATTTTTCAGCCCGTTTGGCTACTCTCTTATATGAGCCGAATAAAAAAAAAATTAATTATATATAAAAAATGCCCCTATATAATTATACACTAAACGAAATAATTAAAGGGTCAAAAAAAAATTTCTAAATTTTTTGGTCATTTTTGACAGGCTGTATTTCAGTGAAAAATGGTCGTATCTGAAATTAAAAAAAAGCATTTTAAAGATACAAGATTCTAGTTTTCAGATCTTTTAGTTAAACATTTTTTATGTGCCACCATTAATATGCAATCTTAAGCAATAGCGCGCAAGAAATATTTTACAAAATATAAGTATTTATTTTATAATGCCCAAAGGTAAAATAAATATTTTTGAATGCGTTTTTTTTTAAATTTTATTTATATTTATATATTTTTTATATTTCATTTTCAGCGTTATATATTTCTTTACAATGTGTGTTTAGTATCATTATTATCATGTCAGCTATATTTACATGTACACGGAGAAAAAAATATCGTTATAACAACTATCTAACGTAACCTCAAAGGCACCTATTAATGATATCCTTATAATAACTATCCGTATCCCTATTATAGCTATCCGTAGTATAGTTATTTTTTACAGGGATACGCCCTATTGCTAAATTAGCCAATCGAATCGTTGTTCTGACGAAATGTCACTTTGAATATCCGCAATAAGGAACTTCTGGATAGCTAAATTAGCTATACGGCGTATCCTTGTGAAAGATATACTACGTATAGCTAAAATAGAGACACGGATAGTTATTATAAGGATATTTTTTTCTCCGTGTAAGAATAATAGTAAACACAATAATAGTAACACATTATGTTTCAATTTTTTACTACAAATAAAAATATAGAGGGGGGATATTCTATTATGAACATAAAACAATTCAGAATATTATACGTTTATATAGACAAAAACATATAAAAATAAAAAACTACTTGTATTCTGTACATGAATGAAAAATAAACAAAATATTTTAGGCGTTTTTAAAAAATCTGTTAATACATACATTTTTGGAGAGTAAGTGTTCTATGAGTTCTCTTGCACGGTGCCATTCCGTCTATCACTCTTGAAAACCTAAAATAGAATGAACAATGCCGCTTGCTTACCTGTCCATACAGGAAAGTTTTTGTTTTGTTCTGTTATAACTATAAAATATATTTCTTGTTCGGACTGTAGAGGTAAAAGTTTTAAATGTCCGAATTACAATAGTGATCGAATTATTGTAGTGTCCGAACTATCGAAGTTGCACTGTACTTTGTCACATATTTCGATGGAATTGAAGTCTTACCATTTTGCTGTTAATACTTATGCATGTAGACTACCAAAATGTTAAATTTGTTTAACCCTCCGCATACTAGGTGACTAAATGTCACATGCCATACTAGGTGGGGTTTGCCATGCCCCGAAAATAAAATGAAATAAAATCCACAAAATTGTACTTTATGACAGTTAAATGATAAGAAATATATTTTAATAACCAATAATGAATAGGTTTAAGTAAAAAATATTTATTTATGCATTAGAATAGACTTATTAATAAAAGTACACAAACTTAACCTTTTCTTCAACTTTTAAACGATTGAGTCTTTTCTTGAGTACTAAATTCCAATGACAGGTGTCAATTGCGATACCGAATATTAAGAAAACCTAACAAGAATTTCACTCTTGCCTCCTTTTTGAAATACAAATTAATTTCACGCCAATTTCTTAATGATTCGCAATAATTTAGACCAATAAATTACTCGAAAAATTAATTATATAATTATTATCGTTTCCTCTCACTTGCATTAACAAGATTATCGTACCTTCTCGCTCTCTTCCACTAATTGCTATGCTAAATACGTTTTTGGAATATAAAAGCGATATTTACTAAAAATTAAATTAAAATTTTTGATTTGAAGAAGCGCATGGTAAATTATACTAATATAATAAACACGAGGATGTGCGCAGTTGAGCGAAAAGTGGCACATTTCCGAGCGAGGATGCAAATGAAGCGCGACGCGGAGCGGCGCGCTTCATTTTCCCGAGATCGGAATGTGCCACTTTGAGCTCGAATGTGCACACTCCGTTTTAAGCGGAATTTACACTAATTAACTCTAACAACAATCGTATATGTTTATATAATTCATTGGTAATTAAAAAAGTGTAACTAATACTTATTGAGACAATTTTGATCTTTCCCTCTCACTTGCACTTATATGATTCTTGTATCTTTTCACTCGCTCCTACTCATTGAAAAATAAGAAGATACTTTATCTTGTATATTTTAAGTTAAATTCAATAAATACGAGGATGTGCGCATGCCAGCGAAAAGTGGCACATTTCCGAGATCGGAAATGTGCCACTATGAGCTCGAATGTGCACACTCGGCTTTAAGCGGAATTTACAATAATTAACTCGAACAACAATCGTATATGTTTATATAATTCATTAGTAATTAAAAAAGTGTAACTAATACTTATTGAAGCAATTTTGATCGCTCCCTCTCACTTGCACTTATACGATTCTTGTATCTTTTCACTCGCTCCCACTCATTGAAAAATAAAAAGATACTTTATCTTGTATATTTTAAGCTAAATTCAATAAATACGAAGATGTGCGCATTCGAGCGAAAAGTGGCACATTTCCGAGCGAGGGAGGCAAATGAAGCACGACGCGGAGCGGCGCGTTTCATTTTCCCGAGATCGAAATGTGCCACTTTGAACTCGAATGTGCATCCTCGGTTTTAAGCTCGAATACGAAACGTCCCGTTTTAATCAAAAAAAATATTGTTCACGTTAGTTATATCCCACCTAGTACACGGAAGGTTAATGGCAAAAAACTTGTTGGGCAGTATAATTAAGTAATCCCAAAAAAAAATTAAAGTGAGGTTTAAGAATCGCTTAAAAATCGCTTAAAATTGTTAGTATTTATAGCAAGGGAAATGTGGAATTAAGATTTTAGCACTTCTTGTTTCGGTTTATTTTAAAATGTAATTCTATTGAATCGTAAAGTATTCTGTTTGCTTTTTAGTTAAAGATCATTTATTTTTCTTGTTAAAGATTGTTTACGTTTTTTTTATTGTGTTTTTCCCTATAAATAAAGATTTTCTGTCCTAATAAAACGTAGATATTATTTTCAAATAATTTTCCATGCCAAAACGTCTGTCAGCTTTTTAAATTAGCTATCAATACGTTTTTAAATTATGTTCGAAACGCAAAAAGGCGAAACTTTAGTTTATATTTAATGAAAGATAATAAATTTTGTGGTTTCCTTGAGAAATCAATGCGTTTTCGATTGGAGAAAAAATTGAAGAAAAAGGCGCAAGCTTGATAATTGATTTACAGTCTTTGATTATTAAATTCGGTTCACTTTTGACCTTACTATTTTTTATGTTAGCACTTAAAATTGTATTTACTTTCTTATGACCTAAAAAATATTTAGTTTTTCTAAATTTTAATTTAACGTTCAAGTTTGGCGAAGAACCCTCGCTTAATTGGGCATACAGAACAAAGATTTAGGAGAAATAGTTATTGATCTTATTGTTAGTTTGAATATTTCAATACTAATTGATAAATAAATAAAATTTAAAATTTTACTGCAAAAATCTATTAAAATTTTCCAGAAACTTTAGATTTTGAAATTGTTATTTTAAATACGTATCTAAATAAGTGTAAAGGTAGTAATTCGTTTTTGTAAAAGGAAAATATTAAACTGCAATCTAACTTTTTAATAAAAATCTTTCTACATTTAATTACAACAAATTATACTTTTCCCACAAATTGCTAAAACAACTATTTATTTTATATCTCGTTTAAAAAATACGCACAACTTTATGAAACACCATTTAATTTAAAAAAAAAAAGATTTTTACATATTTAGTGATTTTTATCGAAATTTTCTAGAATTGAATAATTGCCAATAAAACAGTACACGAAAATAAATTAAATGGATTTTAATAAACTTTACTTAAATTCAACATGAAATAAAGCCTCAAAATATCGAAACATATCAAGTGCAAAAAAAGTGATATAGGGGAGACCGGGGTTGGAAGTCACATTTTTTTTCTTTTGTATTTTTAGAGCCCATGGTCTTAATTTATAAATGACATTTATATATCAAAAGATAGTTTTATTCTAGTTTAAGAAAAAAAAAAGACCTTTTCTCTACCATTATCTAATGAGCAGATATTATAATTTTTCTGAAAAAAAAGTGTGACTTTCAACCCCGTGTCAGGGATGGTTGTCATATTGTGTGGGGTAGGTAATCACCCGCTAAATAAAAGGTAAAATACAAAACCACAAAACAAATGCATATGCTATTCCTAACCTATTCTATCTAACGAACTTAGGTTATGGTAACAAAAATGACAAATGTATAATTACAGCCAATCGTTTATGTAGTAAAACCCCTAGAAACCAATAAAAAAGGCCGCACAAATTCATGGTTACTTTGCACAGGTGACAACTAGCCCCCGTTAACTTGAGCCAACTTTCCCCAAAACAGTTTTGGACAATAAACTCCCAAAATAACTTTAAATCAATGGTCATTCAAGAAACCATATGAATAATGTCATGAAGCATCATAAATACACGAAAAAGTATATCACTATGCAAAGTTTAAATATACTTACGAGACTCAACACAGATTCACAAAAAATTACTTTCACTGTACAAAAAATACAAATGTATATATTTCTTACACGGTATTTCAGAGCAAACTGAAGTGAATTACGCAAGGAGGTATTGTGCTCGGGCTTCTTTGACACGGGTAAACAAATTTATTAATTCATTAGGTTTGCTGTTATGGCTTATGGTGACAACCTACCCGTGACACACCCATACCCGGTCTCTCCTATCGCTTTTTGAACAGAGAAGTGTCAACCCAAAAAATCCAGATTCTTCAGAAGAGACAAAAAACAAAAACAGTACTAGTGAAAAATTATAGAACAGCCATTAGTAAAGTTTTGACTAACTAGTCCAAATTTCAACATTCGGCATTATAATACTTTTTTGCCCTGAAAAGAACGATAGAAAAATTAATATTCACGCCCTAGCTCAAAACACCGAATTTTTCAGATGTGTCGCTTTTCTTTTCAAAAAAGTTTGCTATAAAACGTAATAAGTGGAAAACAGATGGGGAAATATTATTTACCAGTAGTGGAGTAGCGAAAACCCTATCAACTTCCTTTAAATAAAGCACATACCAAAAGAAGCTAGTTGGATCACTAAACACAGACACAGGGACTGACCACTCAATGCTTTTAGACGGCAGCCAATTTTGTCACTGGAATTGGCGTTTCAATACCAACTTAAAAGTTTAATCCGGTAGTTTCTAAAATTGTTAGTTATTTTATGTTTCCCACGTTAATAACAGGTCAAATTCTGGTTATCTTGCAGCTAATCTTATTGTCAGAGTTTTGACAGTAGATAAGTCTGCAGGGTAATCAAATTTACCTAATCAATTTTGGAGATATTCATTTTGGCAAGTTGTCATTCACAGTAAAACCGACTCTGAGGGAAGGGGGGTAGAAGTGATCACCCACTACATAGACAAATAAATATGATTTTTCATGAGTTTGACAGGGCGCTTTTCGACAATTACGAAAACCTTTTCATAGTATAGGCGATAGAGTTACACTATACGTTTTTTCCTATGTAAAAAAAGGAAGGGATAATGTTTGAACTGGAATGTTTTTAAAATGAGTGCTTTACATTACCACCTAAACAAAACAAAAATTCTTAGTTACCCCTAAATATTTGGTACTGAATTAAATAGTTTAAAGCAGCAAATTCAAATATAGAAATATTTTTTAGTAAACGACATTAATTTTGAAGGTATTACACAAACATTTAACGGGGTTTAGATAAAACCAACTGATTTGAATTTTTGGAGACCTCGAAGTAACTTCTTGAAAGTTTAGTGAATAATAGGCAACCCAAACAATACATGTACATCAATGCACTCAACCAATACACCTGATAAATACCTTGTTGGATCATTATTTTAATGGGACTGGTTATCCCTACCTTCAATTAAGACAAGGTAGATTTTCCATCGAAATACAAGACTTGCTCGAAAAGCAATGTTTCCAGTTTAGTGTTCAACTCGCCTTTGTAAACACTGTTTTTTCTTTAGTGTGTTGGACAAGTTTGAATCGACGAAACATAAACAATCCTACAAATTTATTAAATCAACAATGGCACCAAAATTAATGTTGGACGATGACGAAAAGTTTACTTTAATGAAGGTAAGTTTATTCTTACGCAAATTTTGAATTGTTGATCGATTTTATTAGTCGATTCATTGACATTGGCCTGAACAGTTTCCTTATAATTTGTCACTTGAAATTTCGAAATAGTTTCACAGATAAAGGTTCAAATTTTTATCAAATTTTCTCTTAAGAGATTAGAATTTTGTATTTTATTGTTCGATCAAATATTTTCTAACGTACTTGAAGGTACTCAATAATTAATTATTTTATCAATAACTTTTGAAGTATCCTCCTCTCTAATATTTTCTTCTAATCGTAAAATGATAAAATAATTTTAGAGAACAACCACTAACATGTTGAATTTAAATTAAATTTTCTTTTTAATTTAACAATTAATTTGTTTTCAACAGCGGGCTCGAAAGTCAAAGATCTTTTAAAATACCTGACGTAGGAAATAACTCAAAATTGCACTTCAGCAAATTAGTTATTACATGTAATAATAATGCTGAAATAGAATTTGTGCGTCAATGGCTTATTAAGCCAGCGGTTCCTAAAGTTGGCTACGCGGCACTCAAGGGTTCCGTTGAAAATTCACCAGGGTTTCGCAAATTAAATAATTTATTATTGAATCGTTGAATTATTTATAAAACGCAGAAACAGTTACATTCTACACATTAACTTTGTTTGAAATATTTCTAATAACGGTTTTTTTTCCGTATTTGTTTTAATTTGATGTGGGGTTCCATAAAATAAAATTGATTTGTCGAGTGCTCCTTAGCCTTAAAAGTTTAGGAACCGCTGTATTAAGCCATTAGAAGTAGCTGGGGCCCAAGGTGTCGCAACTCACCAAAGCGTACATCCAAAAAGATATTTTAATTATGTTCTTTTCGAAAGCGGCTCTGGTGAAAATAATTAAAAGTCGCATGTCTGTACACCCCCTGCGGGTTTCACCTTAACCCAAATCGAAATCCACACAAGAATTCGATTGTTTCACAAAAATTGGTCGAAAATCATTCAGTGTTGTAATTTATTAAATTTTTAAAACATAATAATGTAAACAACTTTTTGTGTACATATCCGTCTTAGATCATTCGAAAGTGCAAAAAAACAGTGTTTATATGTTTTTTTCTTCTTGCAATTAAAAAATTAGTTAATCTTCATCATCACTACTCTCTTTCTTCTTCTCCCCTCTGGTGATTAGATGGTACGTTTCCGCTTCTAAAGCAAGTTTTCGAATATTTCCAAGGCATCCTGCCGAAGCGTCCTGCAGCTTTTCATCGGTGGAAGCCACGGTTTTTAGTAAAAATGGTACCACTCCACTTTCGTGCATTGTTATGCAGTTGAAAGGATTTTTGGATAAATAATATAAAGCTAGAGCTGTGGTCCTGTGAACATCGGCATTTCCTTCTGCCATGTAACCAACTAAAGGCGTTATTGCTCCCAATCTAAAAAGTATTTTTCTGTTACATTTGCTTTTAATTGCACTTTTACTATCTATTGCGGTGGTATTAAATTTATCTATTAACACTGTGATTTCCAAACTGTGGGGCTCAGAATACTGCAAAAGGGGACGTAAAAATTTTATTTTCAAAATGTGTTGCATTATTTTATAAAATACACCTATTACTTGATTTACACGGTATTTGTTTTATGAAATCTACAAAAATTAATTTTATAAAAATTATTTAAATAATTAAATTAATTAAATATTCTCTTTGCAAAATTTTTTAGACCGCGAAACCTTTACTTCAGTGTTTCCCAACGTGGTGCCCACGCCCCACAGGGGGGAATTCAATTGTTCAAGGGGGCAATGAAAAAAAACGACTTTTCCAAAATGTAGGTAAATTTAACCATATGGTGACTCTTAGCCTCTTAGTTTTTTTAATAACTTCCTTGTGATTTCCTCTCAAAGTCCATCATTTAAGCTACTTAGTGAATAATTGAAAATTTTGAATATTAAAAATTATGCATGTGTTTCATGGGGGGACATAATAAATTTTTAAAAGTTTAGGTGAGGCATGGCTCAAAAAAGGTTGGGAAACACTGCTTTACTTCAAATGAGGACGTCAAAAATGATTTGGATCAGTTTTTTGCAAACAAAAATCTGATTTTATTTGAGCGTGAAATCATGCTATTGCCAGAAAGATGGCAAAAAGAATTGAATCAAAATGAACAATATATATTTTTTAACATAATATTAATCCACTATAAGAAAATTGTATTTCATTTTAATCAAAAAAAAAAAAAACGAAATTACTTTCCGAACAACCCGATAGTATTTTTATGATAAACGGATTAAATACATTAAAAAAAATTACAATTATTTTACTCAAAAAAAACGGTGTGTGTACTTTTGTACGCACGTGAGAAGTTATACTTCTTTGGCGTGACTAAATTAAAAATAACCACGTGTAAAAATTAATATAAATATATTCAATAAATACGAGAATGTGCGCATTCGAGCAAAAAGTGGCACATTTCCGAGCAAGGGAAGCAAATGAAGCGCGACGCGGAGCGGCGCGCTTTATTTTCTCGAGATCGGAATGTGCCACTTTGAGTTCGAATGTGCACACTCAGCTTTAAGCGGAATGTACAATAATTAATTCTAACAACAATCGTATATGTTTATATAATTTATTAGTAATTAAAAATGTGTAACTAATACTTATTGAGGCAATTTTGATCGCTCCCTTTCACTTGCACTTATACGATTCTTGTATCTTTTCACTCGCTCCCACTCATTGAAAAATAAAAAGATACTTTATCTTGTATATTGTAAGTTTAAAATTCAATAAATACGAGGATGTGCACATTCGAGCGAAAAGTGGCACATTTCCGAGCGAGGGAAGCAAATGAAGCGCGACGCGGAGCGGCGCGCTTTATTTTCCCGAGATCGGAATGTGCCACTTTGAGCTCGAATGAGCACACTCGGTTTTAAGCATAATTCACAATAATTTAGGCTAATAAATTAGACGAAAAATCAGTTGAATAATTTTAATCGGTCCCTCTCACTTGTACCGACGAGATTAACGTATCTTTTCTCTCTCTTCCACTCATTGCTATGGCAAATACGTTTTTCGAACATAGAATTGATATTTACTAAATTTAGATTTATGATTGGATAGAGCGGAGAATAAATAGACAAATTCAATAAATACGAGGATGTGCACATTCGAGCGAAAAGTGGCACATTTCCGAGCGAGGGAAGCAAATGAAGCGCGACGCGGAGCGGCGCGCTTCATTTTCCCGAGATCGGAATGTGCCACTTTGAGCTCGAATGTGCACACTCTGTTTTAAGCACGATTCACAATAATCTATTTACTTTCTTAGACGGCTAACTTCATACTGTCGAATTTTCGTTAGTTGTGCGTGCGCAATTTTTGTTGCCTGCTAAAATTTTACCTTCAACGCGCCAAAAGAAGTATAACTTCGAAAAATGAAATAATTTATAAGAGTAACTGACCAATTTATGCATATTTTGCTTTGTTTTCGATTTACGCGATTTTTTCCCGACCCTATCAACCGTGTACAGAGGGGGGGCGCCAATATTAGATTTTTTTATAGGGGACGCCCAGTAACGTATAAGTATTAACATGAACCAGCAAATTGACAAAAAAAATTATATTTATGGAGGGGAGAAAGGCAATGAAAGAGAAATAATATCAAAAAACCACTATAATTTAAAAAAATATTTAAATTTAAGAAGTCAAAACTATTATGTTGCAAGTTTCTCGCATAATCAAAAATAATTAATTTCCTTCGTCCTTAAAATTCGAGTTATTTTTTCATGGCCTTTTTGCCATTACACACTTATTTTAATAATACAAAATATAGAATACGGGCCCTTCAATTACAAAAAATTTGTTTAATCGGATTTTTTTGAATTATGTAATGAGCAATTCTTTTCAATTTCGTAAGAACGATTTAAAAAAATTGGAAAAAATTTTAGGCTGGTTAAAACCTTAAGTTTACCGTCCAATTGTTTCCCAACAAGCGTTCTAATTGATGTGGCATTTAGAACAGCTACCTTAACGTCGAGCCGGTCCTGCATTTAATGCGATTTCCGCACATTTCTTTTTTGAAGTGGCGCTAAATTACTTAAATTTTGTGGAACCAAAATAATATTCTATTTCCTTCTTTAGATAATTGAATAGTGAACTTTTTTTGTTTTATGTAACATGGAAATAATGACAGTAATAGAGCTGTCTTAAAACGCTTTCATTTTTACAAAAAACTCACTAATAACAGTTCTACGATGAATCTAATGCAAAAAATGTTTTCATTCACTCAAAACTTTTCCTATTAACAATCTCTCGTTATGATAATAAAAATTTAAAAAGACTCTTGATTGGTTGTTTATTGTTAGTAGTCATAGTTACCTCATAGGTAAACCAATGTCGATTATTATTTAAGGCGCTGTATTTAAATCGAATAATAATTTACATATGCCCTCATTAAGCACATTTATGACTTATTGGAATTTAATTAAGTGCTTAATTCTTGAATTGCGTATTCAAAGGTATTTGCAACTTGTCATTCACTTTAAAATAGAAAGTGTAATTATATATGGACGACCTTAAATTTTAAAAAAGAAGACACAAATTGTTCAAGCAAAAACAGAACTACATATTTGTCGTATAAAAAGATAATAAAACACTAAAAAGTGTTTTTGGAAAAATCCCCGATGAGCAATTCTGTATTTCTTAAATTTAAATTCGTAACTGTTTTTTTTCCAGCCTGACCTTAAACTTAATTTTGTTAAAGAGACATAAATAAAAAGTATCACTTTTTTTTAAAAGTGTTAAAGTAAAAATGTCGTCAATGGAAACCTGAACGTCAGTCATCCACTTTTTGCGAATAATTCTTACGCGAATAAGTCAAGGAAATTTTGTTTTTAATGAAGGCATACATCTCCAAGATAATCTAAAATTATCGTGATTTTCTAAACTAATTACTACATAATTTATTACGAGTAATAAATAATTATATAGAAAACTTAATTTCAATAGAAGCAAATGATAAAAGAATAATTTAAAATCATCTTGTGTAAACATAAGCTTATTAGAAAATTACTACTTTAAAAAATAATACATAGTGATAATTTGATTATTTATACTGATTATTTGTTATTAACTTCACGATTACTTTGCCATAAAGGAATTGCTTAGGATTCGAAAGCGAATAATCAGTTTCTCAATTAATTTCTAATGATTTAAAATGCGGTAAGTAATGCAATTGCAAATGGAGATGTACGCTAATTAAAAAGTTCTAATAAGAACGAAATATTTATGATTAATAATTAACACGAACGTAGTCGTTAATCGTAATTATAAGAAAATTGTCGTACTCGATAACATTTTACAAGGTTACTATTAATCACATTGTTTTTTATCAATTACTAGTAATTATGCTCCACAATAGACTTATTTGTAATTTCCAATTAAAACATTTTTTTTTAAATTAGAACAAGAGTGACTAGAAATATAATTTAAAACTAGCGCTTTTACTCCCGATTGATTAATTTATAATGTAATTATGGTTGCTAAGGGAACTAAACAATTTTTTTAATAAGGGACCCAATAGCAGATCGCTTGCGGTATTTATAAAATATATATGTGAAGACTGCCACATAGAAAAATACTATAATATTAATAAACTATTTCTGAAGTCAAATTTGTTGTATAATCAAATCAAATATTATAATGTTTGATAAAAAAAATTTAATAATTTTTCAACGGCCGCCGTAAATCATTTTTGTTTTTACTCGTTCACAAGCCAAGCAACATTAAACAGAGTGCCGACACGCGTCATGTGTATTTCCATACATATTTAACAGTTGTTTATTAGGTATCTTAAGCGAGCAATTATTTTAATGTTTATGATCTTTAATAAGTTATTTCAGCAATTAAATAGGGAAAATATTATTTGTATGTTATTAATATCGTATAAAACTGTGATCTACTACTACTACCATTTCCTTGTGTGTAATTAGTAGTCGATCATCTACGATACAAATAAAACGTCAAAGTATGCAACGGCTACATGGAATGAATGACGTTTCTCAGACATCATTGTATGTGTCACGAGATTAACCCTCCTCATACTAGGTGACTAAATGTCACATGCCATACTAAGTGGGGTTTGCCATATCCCGCAAATAAAATGAAATAAAATCCACAAAATTGTACTTTATGACAGTTAAATGATAAGAAATATATTTTAATAACCAATAAATAGGTATAAGTAACACATATATTTATTTATGCATTAGAATAGACATCTATTAATAAAAATACAAAAACTTATCTTTTTATTCTACTTATAAACTATTGTGTCTTTTCTTGAGTACTAAATTCCAATGACACGTGTCAATTAAGATACCGAATATTAAGAAAACCTAACAAGAATTTCATTCTTGCCTCCTTATTGAAATACAAATTAATTTCACGGCAATTTCACGGCAATTTCATAATGATTCGCAATAATTTAGACCAATAAATTACAATAAAAATTAATTGAATAATTTTAATCGTTCCCTCTCACTTGCATTGACAACATTATTGTATCTTCTCGCTCCCTTCCACTCATTACTATGGTAAATATATTTTTCGAGTTTAAAATCGATATTTACTAAATTGATTTAAAATTTTTGAATTGAAGGAGCGTACGGTAAATTATACTAATATAATAAAAACAAGGATGTGCGCATTTGAGCGAAAAGTGGCACATTTCCAAGCGAGGGAGGCAAATGAAGCGCGACGCGGAGCGGCGCGCTTCATTTTCCCGAAATCGGATTGTGCCACTTTGAGCTCGAATGTGCACACTCGGTTTTTAGCATGATTCACAATAATTTAGTCCAATAAATTAAAACGAAAAATTAGTTTAATAATTTTAATCTGTCCCTCTCACTTGTACCGACTAGATTAACGTATTTTTTCTCTCCCTTCCACTCATTGCTATGGTAAATATGTTTTTCGAACATATAATTTGATATTTACTATACTAAATTTAGATTTATGATTTGGAAGAGCGAAGAATAAGTAGACAAATTCAATAAAAACCAGGATGTGCACATTCGAGCGAAAAGTGGCACATTTCCGAGCAAGGGAGGCAAATGAAGCGCGACGCGGAGCGGCGCGCTTCATTTTCCCGAGATCGGAATGTGCCACTTTGAGCTCGAATGTGCACACTCGGTTTTAACCATTATTCACAATAATTTAGGCCAATAGATGATACAAAAAATTAGTTGAATTATTTTAACGGGTCTCTCTCGCTTGTACCGACGTGATTATCGTATCTTTTCGCTCTCTTCCACTCATTACTATGCTAAATACGTTTTTCAAACATAGAATCGATATTTACTACACTAAATTTAAATATATGGTTGGAAAGGGCGAAAAATAAGTAGACAAATTCAATAAATACGAGGATGTGCACATTCGAGCGAAAAGTGGCACATTTCCGAGCGAGGGAGGCAAATGAAGCGCGACGCGGAGCGGCGCGCTTCATTTTCCCGAGATCGGAATGTGCCACTTTGAGCTCGAATGTGCACACTCGGTTTTTAGCATGATTCACAATAATTTAGAACAATAAATTAAGACGAAAAATCAGTTTAATAATTTTAATTGGTCCCTCTCACTTGTACCGAGTAGATTAACGTATTTTTTCTCTCCCTTCCACTCATTGCTATGGTAAAAATGTTTTTCGAACATAGAATTGATATTTACTATGCTAAATTTAGATTTATGATTTGGAAAAGCGAAGAATAAGTAGACAAATTCAATAAAAACCAGGATGTGCACATTCGAGCGAAAAGTGGCACATTTCCGAGCGAGGGAGGCAAATGAAGCGCGACGCGGAGCGGCGCGCTTCATTTTCCCGAGATCGGAATGTGCCACTTTGAGCTCGAATGTGCACACTCGGTTTTAAGCTCATTTACCAAACATCCCGTTTTAGCAAAAAAAAAATTGTTTACGTTAGTTATACCCCAACTAGTTACACGGAAGGTTAAACCCGTTATCCTTTATTCTGAATATTTAAATTCTAATTAATAATAATAATAAATACTATTTTAAATAGATAATGAAACTAAACCAATATTTTAAATTCTAATATTCGTTCAACGGGCAAAATTATTGGATATTGGGTCTTTTACCTTAATTATTATCTTTAAGTTTTAACTTATTTCGTTTCCATTAAAAAAAAGGATTTATATTAATTAACTGGGCCAAATTTTAAGAAAAATAAACTTTGGGACTTCCATGGTCGATTTAGTGGTTTTGTTTATAATGTACATATATAAATGCGAAATCGAGTTATTTACAGTTTAAAACATACTTTTTTATTAATAGGTATTTTGTTGTTTTTTTTTAAATTAACTGACATTGAAATTATCCCATAAAATGCTCTAACACCAATGTTTCTAATTTACTCAATTTATAAATAATTCATTTCTCATGTAAACAAAGTATTAATGGATATTAAAAGTGGTATCATTCTTTTACTTAATAATAATTAAAAAAAACTAATTATGATATTTTAACACATAATAGTACAGAACTTTTTTGTTCCATAATTTAATTCACATAAAAACGTGTTTTCAAACAGAAGGAAAAAACCACCTTCACAAGGATAATTTTTTCTAAAATTTGTATGCGATATGGAAAATCCTGATTGAAAACATTTCCCAAATACAACAAAACCATTAAAAATGTTCCACACTTTTAAGAACAATAATTATTTGTAAAACGGTGTTTAATTGAATTTCGTCGAAAAATTAAGGTAAAAGGATTACCAAATTCCAGTATGTTATCAAACTCTTAAAACCCAAATCATTAACGAAACCTGATATAGCAGTTGCAACACCTTTTTTTTTCTACATTAGGGACAAAAATATCTTTAAAAATTTCCAAAATTATATAATTCCACATTAAACGATTTATAGAGTCGTTAGCAATTAAATTCACATTGGAAATTTTTAGTCCAAAATCAAACTTGTATTTTATTCCCAATTAAGAACAATATGTAATAATAATTAAAAACGATTGCAAAACAAGATTACCATGAATAATTTTACAACGACCTTGTAAGGTGTGCATTCAAATATTTATTTTTCTCCACGACCCATTGCTGGTTCCTTTTTTAAATAATTAACATTTTTTTTTTTTTGAAATCAAATGCATTCTTCGCTCTGTTTGACAGAACTAATCATAAAAAAACAACTGACATACCTTCCAAACATTTTGCAATTAGAACCCCAAGAGCAACAATATGCGATTGCAGAAGCTAAATGCTCCCTTAAATGCTCGTCTTCGGTTTGTACCAAATTTACTAATAAAGGCACCACGCCATGATCGCTGATTATCCCCAAATTTTCGCGATCTTGTGCCACCTCTGCAATTGCGGCACAAACGGCTGCCAAAACTTTGTTGTAATTCGATTTTAGCAATGTTACTATTAATTCCAATCCTCCCACAAAGCATCTGACCATTTCGCCTGAATCTGAAGCATTTCTGACGCACGGGACCAAAGACCAAGCTGCATTTGCTTGGACCTAAAAATATTAATGTTAAAATTCACGTTTATTTAAATAGCTAATGTTTTGGATTGGGAAGAAGTTTTTTGACTCACATGTTAATTTTTTATTCGAAAAAAAAAATATTTACAGAAACATTTTCTCAAAAATCAAGGTCGTGAATTGTGTTTAATCGGCACATACGAAGTGCCAATTAAACATTGAAACCAGTTTTTACTAAATTATTTAAATATTCAACGAATTTCACCTTGGGCGAGTCGTTTTTAAGTAAAGACCAAATCAGTCGAACGCCATCTAGTTCCTCTATGATTCTCATAGAGTCCTCGTCCAAAGCGCATTCTTTGATAACTTTGGGAACGTTCTCCAACAGTGGTGAATAAGTATAGTTCAATAAATT
This sequence comes from Sinopyrophorus schimmeli, assembly GCA_036325965.1. Taxonomy (NCBI): domain Eukaryota; kingdom Metazoa; phylum Arthropoda; class Insecta; order Coleoptera; family Elateridae; genus Sinopyrophorus; species Sinopyrophorus schimmeli. The sequence goes on from JARFIZ010000137.1 coordinate 26,581, forward strand.
GACCAAATGGGGAATACCACCGGCTCTTCGCAAATTATCGCGATTATGTTCGAATTTGACGCACTCGGAAAGAGCGCCCACTACGCGAGTTAAAACTATCGAACTTTCTTCCGGATTTTCTAAAAGTGTTACCAGCACCTGAAAGTGATTGTTTTTATTTATTTAAAGAATGCCGCGATTAATGTACCTGAACGGTTTTCAATTGATCGTATCGCTCAACGTTCTCCTTGCTCTTTGCCGTCTTCCAAATGCCACCTGTGACGGCCGCCAGAAGTGGTTTGTTGTCTCTGGATTTTGGATCTCTTGCCATTATGACCAAAGGATCTAGGCCTCCGGCCTCTCTCACTTGATCTCTTGTAATGGGATTTCCAGCGCATTTAAAAATAGTTTCCGCACAATAACGACGAAGTTGAGGAAATTCCTGATATTAAAAAAAAAACGGTTTCGTGTACTTATGTACGCACGTTAGAAGTTATACTTCTTTGGCGTGACTAGATTAAATATAACGACTTATAAAAATTAAATTCAATAAATACAGGGATGTGCGCATTCGAGCGAAAAGTGGCACATTTCCGAGCGAGGGAGGCAAATGAAGCGCGGCGCGGAGCGGCGCGCTTCGTTTTCCCGAGATCGGAATGTGCCACTTTGAGCTCGAATGTGCACACTCGGTTTTAACCATTATTCACAATAATTTAGGCCAATAGATGATACAAAAAATTAGTTGAATTATTTTGACGGGTCTCTCTCGCTTGTACCGACGTGATTATCGTATCTTTTCGCTCTCTTCCACTCATTACTATGCTAAATACGTTTTTCAAACATAGAATCGATATTTACTACACTAAATTTAAATATATGGTTTGAAAGGGCGAAAATAAGTAGACAAATTCAATAAATACGGAGTCTTCGAGCGAAGTGCACATTTCCGAGCAGGAGCAATGAAGCGCGACGCGGAGCGGCGCGCTTCATTCCAGATCGGAATGCCACTTTGAGCTCGAATGCGCACTCGGTTTTAACCATTATTCACAATAATTTAGGCCAATAGATGATACAAAAATTAGTTGAATTATTTTGACGGGTCTCTCGCTTGTACCGACGTGATTATCGTATCTTTCGCTCTCCACTCATTACTATGCTAAATACGTTTTTCAAACATAGAATCGATATTTACTACACTAAATTTAAATTATGGTTGGAAAGGGCAAAAATAAGTAGACAAATTCAATAAATAGGATGTGCACATTCGAGCGAAAAGTGGCACATTTCCGAGCGAGGAAAATGAAGCGCGACGCGGAGCGGCGCGCTTTTTCCTGAGATCGGAATGTGCCACTTTGAGCTCGAATGTGCACACTCGGTTTAAACCATTATTCACAATAATTTAGGCCAATAGATGATACAAAAATTAGTTGAATTATTTTAACGGGTCTCTCTCGCTTGTACCGACGTGATTATCGTATCTTTCGCTCTTTCCACTCATTACTATGCTAAATACGTTTTCAAACATAGAATCGATATTTACTACACTAAATTTAAATATATGGTTGGAAAGGGCAAAAATAAGTAGACAAATTCAATAAATAGAGGATGTGCACATTTGAGCGAAAGTGGCACATTTCCGAGCGGAGACAAATGAAGCGCGACGCGGAGCGGCGCGCTTCATTTTCCCGAGATCGGAATGTGCCACTTTGAGCTCGAATGTGCGCACTCGGCTTTAAGCATGATTCACAATATATAATTTAGTTGGTTTGATGGCTATCTTCATACTGTCGAATTTTCATTAGTTGTGCGCGCGCAACTTCCCTTGCCTGCTACAATTTTACTCTCAACGCCCCAAAACAAGTATAACTTCAATAAAAAGAGAAGCTTTAGTTGAATACCTGACAAGATAGGTGTTTCACGATGTCTTGGATCATTCCTTCGGTCTCGATGGCAAGTTGGTAGCTTACATTGCTTGCACATTGGGAAATTGTGCCCACAGTTGGGATCACCACGTCCATATGAATTGATCTAAAATAAAAGATCGTTTAGGGTGCAAATCAAAGTGTGTTATTTTATAACGGTAGAAAGAAATTGGAGATGTGTTAAATTAACACTTCTATGCGTGTTGTCATAGTAAGAAGCGTTAAAACACGCTTGGATGCACACTTTTACACATCTTATGAGTGTTAATACTTAAAGCGCTTTGTAACGTGTTAAATCTTAACACCTATTTTTACATATTAAAACGTTTTAAAATACTTTCTTATAAAATACATGTTTTAATGATATTGATTCGCGTTATAATGTATTTGCGTAACTAAATTTTTTAGTTTAGTATAGAGTATTTTGCAATTCAAGCAAAAAGAGGCTTCATATCAAATTTTTATATCTGTATCCGTATCCGCGGATATCTGACGGAGAAGACAAATCCGTATCCGTATCTGTATCCGTTACTTTTTGGCGGATCCTGAACGGATCTTTTACGTTATTAAATTTTACTATATATGCGAAATTCTAAATATATGTGATTAAGCAGCAACGACATAGTATTAAATTCCATTTAAATTATTTTTTAATTCTTAAAATCACACATTTGGTATATCTATATTGCTAAAATCAAATATTTAAACATTTATTGTAGTTAGTTACCAATAGTAACTCAAAGGTACTAATTAAATTGTCTTAAGAATAAGATCAATCAACAAATCTTTGCGATTTTCTTATAAAAAAAAAAAATTTAACATTTATTTTATTATAGAAAGGTATAAGATATTAATAAAATTATATTTATAATGAGATCAAAACTTAAATCTTCTTGAGAATCTAAATTTTAATTAATATAATTATTTGAATTGAATTAATACTGCTAAGTATTAATATTAGATAAAAAAACAATCACACTTTCAGAAACTGTATGTACTTTTATAACTAAAAAAAATTTACAAATAAATTATATGACTGATTGTGAGCAAGAAAGTTGAGGTCCGTATCCGTATTCGTATTCGCGGATCTAAACACAAATGATCCGTATTTGTATCCGTATCCGCGGATATATATTTTTAACGATCCGGTACATCACTATCTATTATATTCTTTTCGATAGAAAAAAAAGGATATTTTAATAAAATCAAAATTAATTTTTTGTTATTTCATAATATGTAAAAACAAGTATATAATATTAATTTTTTTTTAAGTAACTGTTTATCAAGGTTTTTGCTACAATTTTTTTTATATATTCACAATATTTTGATTGTGTTTTAAAGTTTCCTAAATATTTTTTTTTTAATTAAAACTTGTAATCTATGAATAATTATTTCAAAGATGTAAACATTTGAATAATTTTTTTAATAATATTAATAAATACCGCAATAATTTAAAAAAAAATTAATTGGTTCTTAATTTATTTTATATCGTATTTTATTGCGTACCAATAAATTTAATAGACGCTTTTCTACATTATTAAAAAACACAACAGACAAGTGCGTTATACAATGAATGTATGTGCGCATTCGAGCGAAAAGTGGCACATTTCCGAGCGAGGGAGGCAAATGAAGCGCGACGCGGAGCGGCGCGTTTCATTTTCCCGAGATCGGAATGTGCCACTTTGAGCTCGAATGTGCACACTCGGTTTTAAGCACGATTCACAAAACTAAATCTACTTATTTACACGGGTAACTTCGACTACCGGATTTTTGTGAGATGCGCCTACTAAAATTTTACTCTAAAGCGCCAAAAGAAGTATAACTTCAATAATACTTCGAAGTATGTTAATATAACACACTTGGATTTGCAGCATACTTCGTAATTTAGCAATTTAAGAACAAAAAATTCATTTCACCTTAAAAGTCGTGCCAAAAGAGGCACAGCTCCACCGTGCATCATAACCTGAGTATTCTTCCTACTTTGAGAAACAGACCACAATGCTCGAGCAGCCGCTTTAGCAATTTGAACACATTCTTTATCGTCATCCCCCAATTCCTCATAGTTTGTGTTAAGCGCAGTTTCGCTTACATCTAACAAATCTACCAATTTAGGTATTCCATCGCATTTCCGCACATGCTTTCGAGCTTTACGAACTTGTGCCACATTATAAATGGTTTCGGCGACAAGAATTTGCAGATCTCTTGCTGGATCGCTCAGATTGCGCACCAACAAGTCGATTCCCCCCAAATCTGCTATACAACGTCTTATTTCTTCGTTTTGTGCCAATTCTGATAAGACACTCAATGCGCCCAATTTACACTTCAAATCTTTCGTTTCCAATAGGTTGATTAGAATTTCCAAGCCTCCGACGTCCTAAAATTGCCGATTTTAGCTAAGAGCGTATAAAAATCTATAAAATACTTGTATGGCAAGTTGATTAAGTTCGGCCGTTAAATCGTGATCTCTGAGACAACAAAGAGCCACTACCGTTGCAGTTTGATTGCCCGTTTTCATATATTTCATTAATTTCTGTATGTGCCAATACTCCGCAGGGATGTCTTCTCGAGCCAAGACGCGTCTCTCTTCATCTTCTGACGATTCACTGAAATTAAATAGAATGAAAACAGAACTGGTAAAATGCAGATTTTGATACCTGTGTTGCGTGGAGTCTTCGCTATCGGAGTACTCTATGACGATCACTTCTTTGGGGCCTAGTGGCTTTAAATCCGAGTCACCGCTATCGATCGACATCTTTCGATTTAAATCGCTATAAAATAATGTAAAATGTAAATGATTTAAATTTGTAAAAGTATTACACTTTGGCAGTTCAAAAATGACAACTTCTGTTTTTAATAAGTTGTTTTTTGCAGTTCAAACGACAACTTACTGATGTTATACAACCACATCACGACGACAAATTCCTCGTACGATGGTTGAGAGGTAAAACAGTATTTTATTGGGTTTAACGATGATTATTTATATATTCCTGTTTTCAGCTCGAAGTTGGAATATTGAAGCCGCAGAAAAGATGTTAAGGGAAGTAAGTATCCTAACAATTACACTGTCGATTTTCTGTCACGTTGCCATCGTTACCAAACAACTGGCGTTTAAATTTATGGCGCCATATTTAAATGACAAATGTGCTGATTAAACGTTTTTGTAGTCTTTGCAATGGAGAAAATTTTGGGAAGTGGACGATAACTTGAAGACTTGGGAAGCTCCGGAAGCTCTCGCCAAGTATTACCCTAGTGGAAGTACAGGCTGTGATAAAGAAGGTGTACCAGGTAATTTAATTAAGGTTTTTTATGCTTTTAACAACTAATTTAAGTAAATTTAAGAATTACGATTAATATAAATTTTTGTTTGGATTATCCTGAAATAACTTCTTATAAACGGGAGCCCAGACATTTTAGACAAAAAATAAGTCAAAGTTTGGAAAAAGTTATAGCGTTTATTTACTTTTTTATTAATAACATCGTCTCATTATTTCAAGAAATCTAAGAAAAATATATAACTAAGAATGTTCATGAAAATGATCTTGATTTAGTCACTGATTTTGCACCAAAAAAAAAATATATACTATAGCAGTGGTTCCCAAAGTTATCAGGGTCACGACTCATCAAAAAATATTTCAAAGTTCGAGACTCACCCTGAGCCTAACATGAAGAACGTTATATACTGGGTGTCCTGTGACTTGATGGCTATAGCTTAAGAGCGTATTCTTTTAACAATTTTAAGTCGAACGTGCTTTATACCCTTTGGCCCAAAACTCAATATTTAACGAGTTATGGTCACTATTAAATTTAACGAATAAAATAAAGATACTCAAAATATTATGACAACAGCTGTATTCAAACGAGACAACCTAGATACTCTTCAGAGAGCTACGTCTTCAATTATTAGAAGAGCAAAAATGTGTTGTGAGGTAGTGGGGAGACATTTTGAATCAAAACTTTAGTTAACTTTCTGTTAGTACTAAAACAATTCGTAATTAATAAATAAAACATTACATTACTTTATTCAACAATGTCTTTATTTTATTCGATAAATTTAATAGTGACCATAACTCGTTAACAATTGAGTTTTGGGCAAAAGTGTTTAGGGCACCTTCAACTTAAAATTGTCAAAAGAATACGCTCTTAAACTATGACTATCGAGTCACGGGACACCCGGTATATTGCTGCCCGCCTAATATCCGCTAACGACCCACACTTTAGGAAAGACTACATTATAGGCATTCTTATTGAAATTAACAGTAGTGCCGAAATATTAAAAGAAGAAGAGACTTAAAAAACTGGACCGTATTTTTATTTATTTATATCAGAACAAATCTTATTTATAATTACAAGGGTTGCTTATTTTAATTTTAATCTTAGCAACCAAAATTTACTGTTTTCAATACTCCCCCTTAAATTTTACAATATAAAGGGCTCTACTTAAATTATACACTTTAACAAAGAATATTATTAATTAAATATTTAATTCTAGAAGCCGGTAACGGTTTTGTTAGAAGATCTGCTAACTGGTCCATGGAACAAATATATTGAATTTTAATTTCATTGGTTTCAACCTTTTCTTTATGTATCCAGTTAATGTATAATCCACATCTTTTATTTGTGAAAATCCTCTTGCACATAATCTTGCTTTATACTTTTCAATTTTTCCAGTTGTATTTCGTTTTACTTTAAAAACCCATTTTGACGTTATTGGTTTTTTGTTTTCTGGTAAATCTGTAATTATCCATGTTTTATTTTCGTTATGTGCATTAAGTTCTTCTTCTATTGCTTTTTGCCATTTTCTACCATCTTTAGAATTTTGGGCTTCTTCATATGTAAGAGGAACATCAATTTCGACTATATTTGCTTCAAAATTTACAGGTTTTCTTATATTATTTTTGTCTCTTAAATTGTAGTGTTTTCTACTTGTTTCTTCTTTACTATCTTGAGTTTCTTCATTTGTTTCATCTCCTTTTATAGATTCTTGTATTCCATTTTGTAATTCCGTATCAGTAATGTTTGAATTATTTTGGTTTCCTTTTTTTGAATCATTATCTATTATAATATTTGTATAATTTTCTCTGATGATAGGTTTCTTCTGTTCATTGAATATAACATCACGTGTTATTTTAATACTTCTAGTTCTTGGATCATACATTCTATAGTTTCCTGTATTTCCTTGATAACCAACTAATATTAATTTTTCACTTTTTGGCATTAACTTTGTGCGAGGTTCTTTTGGGATATGAACATACCATTCGCTTCCAAATATTTTAACGTGTAATAAAGTACTTTTTCGCCAGTCCATAACTCGTAAGGAGTCTTTTCTGGTGTTTGGCTTGAAGTAGTTCTATTAAGAATATAAACTGCACAGTTAACTGCTTTTGTCCACAAATATTTTGGTATATCATTCGCATATAACATTGATCGTGCTGATTCCATTATTGTTCGAAGTTCCCGTTCAGCACGTCCGTTTTGCTGTGGTGTGTATGGTGCCCTACACTCATGCTCAAAAAAACAGCGACTGATCAAACGAAACTTTTAAGACAATCAACTGTCAATTAAATTTTTGAATTATTGAGACTTGTAGCGATTTAATTCTAATTTGGTGTTTCAGTAATATTTGTACCATTTTCTGGATTGGATATTGTTGGAGTATGTTATTCGGTCACCAAACAAGACATGATAAGACTAACAATAAAGACTTTAGAACACTATTTAAACATAGCAGCTACCAATGGAACTAACCAAGTAATCGTAGTCTTCGACATGGAAGGTTTCAATATCAAACACTACGCTTGGAGACCTGGTAATTTTACTTCAAAATTCTTTTAAAATATCCTAAATAACGCCATATCTAATTTTCAGCTGCCGAAGTAGTTATTTCACTTCTTCAAATGTATGAAGCCAATTATCCCGAAATCCTCAAAACTTGCTATATCATAAATGGTAAATAACATAATTTGGCACAATAAAAATAAATAATAAAAATAAATCCTTTTAGCTCCGACTGTATTTGCGATAGCTTTTAACATAGTCAAAAGATTTCTAAATGAGTACACACTTGGCAAAATATCCATTTACAAAAACGATCCAAGAAAATGGCAAAAAGTGCTAAGGGAAAACATCCCGAACGAAATATTACCTAAGTATTATGGTGGAGACCTCGTGGACGAGACCGGCGACGAAAAATGCACTTCAGTGGTAATGATTATTAATATATAAATATATAAATCCCCCACATTTTAAATAATTTTGTTCTCTCCTAAAACTTATAACTGTTTCTCGCCTAAAAATTAACAAGTGTGAATTTATCTGACCAAAGAACTAAATAATCAAATTCTACTTACAACTTTTTTTGTTTTATCTTCAGATACATCCTGGAGGAAAGATACCAAAGTCTTATTACAATAAAACATTTAATGCTGAGATTGATTCATCAGACTATAACGCAACAGTCGTTAAAAAGGGTCGTAAATTTACAATGGATTTTATTGTCGCAGAAGAAGGATGTACTCTTCAGTAAATATTATCCATTTTCTTTAATCTTAATGATCTTAAAACATTTTTTTCAGGTGGGATTTTAGGACCGAAGGACACGACATTCGATTTGGAATCACTCACACCGATACTGAAGGTAAAGAATCTCCAGCAATCAGATTCCAAAGAGTGTCCTCTCATCAGGTAAATGAAGTTGGTATAATAGCTTGCCAAGCACCAGCTACGTGTAAGTAAAAAGAGTTCTTTCGACTAAAATGTTTTAATACTATTTTTATAGATACTGTAATTTTTGATAACAGCTACAGTCTGTTACGAAATAAAAAATTATACTACAATGTCAATGTAACTGAGCCCCTCAGCAAATTGGATATCTCCGATTTACCAAACAGTGCTAGCAGTGATGAAGTGACTACACACAATGATGTTCAACAAGAAGCATTGTAGTACAATAACTATTTTTAGATATCAATTAGTTCATAAGTTTGTTTTAATTTTTGTAAAGTTATTTGATTTTTTAAATATACGGTAAAATACAGTAGAACCTGCAAAAATAGGCACGATTATAAAGCGATCACATGGTCAAGGTGACTAGTTTCCCTGGTTCCTGGTAAAAGGCCATCAATTTAATGTAATTTTCTCTAGATATAGTAACCTCACCCTATTCTCTGACCAGTTACCATTTTAAACTGACCGTGTTTAAACATTAGAAGTTTTTCTCAAAGTGTCACTGAGATCTGCATTTAACATTCTTGGAAAACTATTAAACTTGTGAGCCTCTTACATTTTTCTAAACTACATAACAACTTTTAGTAGCCTATCCCAAAATTTTATTAACTTCTGTAGTTAAGAATAGTGTTAAGTGTTTAAAATAATTCTAAACAAACAACTTTGAAAAATTTCTTGTTAAATAATCGAAACATGTATCTGGTTTATATTCCTTATGAGTTTTTGTGTAATAAATGCTGGTATGTACATAAATTATCTACCTTTTTAATTTCAACGTCTAATTTGTTAGCAGTTACTTTTTTGATTTTTAAAACATTTTTTTTATATACTGGCCACCTGCTGGAAATGATTATTTTCGACTGATGCCTCAGGCGGTCACTTTATACAAGTTTTACTGTAATTTGAATATGTATGTACAGCAATATATCTAATCATATTCTTTGATCCCTAAACCCAAGAGATAAGTTATCATGCATTTAAAAATCTTAAAAATTGATTGCAATTAAAGAATAAGGCGTTTACTCTTTTTTATATCGTATAAATGTAATTATTCGTCTGTGAAAAGCATTTCGACTAAATCAGGATTTGCACACTGCTCTCCTTCCAATCTTTGTGGGTTTTGCCATCTTATTAAGGTAGGAACGACTAAAAGCTTGGTTCTTGGGTCTTTCCTAAAAGGACACTCTTTATCCTTCCACCTAAAAACAATCAAATTAGTAAAGAAACCCAAACAAAAAAAAAACTTCAATAGTTTTACGTTGGTCTATCTCCAACTTCCACGTAAATGAAATGGGAACTTGCATCAGCTTTTTCCAACGTTTTTTCTACAACCGGCCAAGCTGTAAAAAATTATGCATGTTAATTATGTGAAGAGCAAAATAATTTCTGATTTTCCCAATGTAATTATGTGCAACAGGGCGGATGTGTGCGCAGTTAATATTCAATTTACATGATAGTTGTGAATGTCATAGTTGTACCTGTAACACAATCTTCACACCAGCTCTCTCCCGAAGGTAATTTTGAACCACTGAAATATACGTGAACGTCTTTTCCGTCACTTTGTAAGTTGTTCATGAATTCGCAAAAATTTTTGTATCCTTCCACGTGATGGCGAATCACCATTTTGGTGTTTATACAATGGGCTTTGGTTGAAAGCAATTACTGACTAGGTTGATATTGCTTTAATAAAGGAAGATTGTATATCACCTGATAACCAATCAGATGCGATAGTAAACAGATTTTAAGTATTCCACTACAAGCATGGAAAATTTACAAATATAAATGTAAATCAAACCTCAATTTTTTTTTTAGGTAAACAATATGTATTTTTCCCAGTTAATTATCTGTATAATCGGCATAACATTTTTCAACATCAGTTCTGTACAGACGATTTCATGCACAAATTTATGTGATAATATAAAATGCGAAGAGATATTAAGCTGTGAAGATAAACAAGTTTTAAAGCCTGGAGGATTTTGTAACTGTTGTAATCAATGCATCACACTTTTGAGTAAAGACAATTTGTAAACCAATGGGTTAAGCTTTTACCAGTATTTTTTTTAGATGAAAATGAGATATGTGCCCATCCTTTGCATCGCATTCTAAAGGGTGTTCCTCCACCACTTGTAGAATGCAAGGAAAGTCTTGTTTGTTATAATGGAATGTGTAAAAAAACTGACGAAGTCCTTGCAGAATTAAATTCAGTCTAACGTTAAATAATCATAAACAGTATATAATATGTAAATATTGTTTATGTAGTTGTACAATTATTAATTTTGACATAATCTTTTTGTTGAAGTATTTGTAAAATTTTATATTTTAATATTACCAATTTTTAGCCAGTATGTTATAATGAATTAAATAAAATTTATTAAAATTTTTTATTTTAAATGTAATTATAATTAAACTTTGCATTTGCCTTACAAATTTAAAACAACAATTAAATACAGCTATTTTAAAATTGACGTATATGCAACTCAACATACAGCTGTAATTAATGGGTTGTCCGATTAACAATATTATACAAGAACACAAGTGCCAAAATGATGAGCAAACAGCCTAAAAATATAACCTAATATTTGGTAGTTTCGCGAATATTTTAAGGTTTTTCCTCAAAAAAGTGCAATATTTTATCTTATCTTTGGTAAAGGTCCAGAATTGGGACACAAGTTTACAGGTTTTATAGAACAAAATATGCATTTAGAAATCACCTTTACAAAATTTTCTATTAGTTGAGAATGTAAGAATTAAAATGATTGAAATACGGTGTTCAATGTCGAAAGAACACTTAATTAATTCTCTCTATTTACCAAATAATTTAGACTTTATTAAAAAAATATAAAGATAAGTATACTCTACTCAAAGCTTTTCACATATTACACCATCAGCAAATTTGTAATAATCAAAGTAACCAAAGTAAGTATTAAGTTAGATAGTCATACATTTGAAGTTTGCTAAATGAAGAGCGTTTCTTTCTTCCTCGCTCTTTAAAAGAATTACTATTATGATTTATAATTTAATTCATTCTTATTTAATTTTTAAGAAGCAAATTTTCTTACTGTCCACAAACGTTCAATTTGTAAGTAAATTCAATCAAATTACATTTCAAATTATTAAACTTCTATTTTCCTACGAAATGATTTATCAAAGCTATTGCAGAATTATTTCATAGGTGTTTAAATGTGTCTAAAATTCTGCGTTCAAAGTCAACAGATTTTGTGTGTTCTCGTTTATTTATTATTGAGAATTGATCAAGATATTTCACAAGTTTATAAAATAGCACTTTGAAGTGTTCAACAGTAGTATTGTTAAAATTAGAAATTTAGAAATGATGCCAGTAGTTTGATATTGCAAAATAAACGGGTTCAAGTAGAAAAAAGTACTCACCGGAAAGTGGCTTCTTTATTCCTCTTACATGATCCGAAAATTGGAAGGACTTGTCCAATCTCCAGTTGTAGATTTCCTAGCAAAAAAACATAAATGTAATGATAAAAGATCCTTGTGAACTTAAAAAGCAAACAAAAGACGTACATTTACAAATTGTTAATAAACCGCGTTTTAATCGATTTAAAAAAAAACAAACAAATATTTAAGAGACTAAAATAAAAGCGTGTATTCAAAACGAAAGTTAATTTGCAACTGAAACCAATAAACGATATAAACTGCATTAAATGCGAAGATATGAAATATTTATGTAGGCCGAATATGTTATTTATAAAATTTTAGGATAACCGTTTGTAAAACCTAAATAATCCAAGGATTCCAAATCTGTCTTTCTCTATGATTTAACGTTCGGCATTAATTATTTGTTTAGTTAGTCTTATGCACTCATAAGCAGATTTTCAAAATCTAAAAGTTTTTTTGAAAATATCTCCACAAATGACGGAGCTACGAATTTTGAAAGTTAAAATTTCGAAAAATTTATCAGAAAGTTGTATATTCAACCTCGATTTTTCGTAAATTCCAAATAGTATCCTCATTGTTCCTTAAACCTACCCAAAGCCAAAAAAAAACGAGGATTCTAAATCTCGAAAAATTTTAAAGAACAGTTTGTAAACAACCAAGCTGCGTTGCGAAAAAAAACAAAAAACATCAATTCTTAATTACTCAAAAAAATTACATTGCGCGCTAGCTGATTGTACTTGTATCTTATAGGGAAAACTCCCAAAATTCCAAATCTAGATCGTTTTTGACGATTACAATAAACCAATCGTTTCCTATGTGAGTAGAAACAAAAAATTTTTATCTACCTTTTCGGCAATTACTTGTGTGGAATGGATCATTCAACGAGGCACCTTATAACGACAAATATTCATTATTAACACTATTCATTATTGATTTATGTTTAAATTAAAGCACTATTGAAACCGACTTTCTCTCAGAAAGGCTGGTTTAATACTAATAAATTCGAGCAAGCCAGCAATGGCTTTTACATAAAGATTAGTGTATTTCTTTATCTTTATCGAAGGCCTAAAGAAAGGCTATCGCAAATAATACTCGTTCAAAATGCCTGGAGACTCTTGCATTGAATAATTTAAAGAATATTGTATGTAATTTTAATTCAGAACTGGCGGTATCTATAATTAAAAACTCAATTATTCAAAATCGCTAATTCGAAAAACCTACTGTGTCTTTATTGAAATTTATAATAAACTAAAAAAAAAATTAAAAATTCTGACTATCATTAAAAAAGCAGTGCAAGCATTAAATCCATTAAAAAAGTTAGACCATTCAATATTAAAGAGTCAATTCATATTAAATATATTTTCTGTAATTTATAACAACAATTAGTTTCCTTTATTAGATTTATCTTAAATTTAAAGGAAATATAAGGTTCTAAATTAAGTCCAAAATAATTCTAAATTTTTCATATAAGTACGTAGTTTATATATTGTATATGTTATTATTAAATTTAAATAATTCCAGTCCGACTCTGGATTAAACTCAGTATCAGATTTATCTTTTAAATACAAAGATCAATTTATTAAATTTACTAAACTAATAATTGTTCTTGTTAATTATTGTAACTAGTGGCATGTAAGTTCATTTAAGTGAAAACAGTTTTCCACAATGCCAGTAGAAAATAAGTCATATATGTTTCGTCAAATTGGAAAAAGTATTCTTTTATAAAAACATGTATTAAAACGGTTTATAAATATAAGTATTGCTTTAACTACGCTTAGAATTATCTATATTGCGAAGAGTATCGAATAATGGTGAGCAGAATCGTATTAATTACATTTAAAATGATCATTTTAAATTATGCAGTAATGAAATTAGGAAACATTCTCTTTCTTTCTATATCTCTATTTTGAAACATAGCTCTGAGGAGAATAGCAAAGCTGGTACACCACGGATCACCGCTTTTAAATATACACCCATACCTCGCTTTGCGTCGTTTCTTTTTGCGTTTTTTCGAAGTTGCGTCGCTGCTTAATTAGTACTATAAGTATTAAAAAAAATAGTTAGTGTGTAAGAAAAAAACAACCAAATGGAGGTAACTATGTATAGAAAAACATAAGGGTGAAGTTAGGTTAGATTAAAGAGTTAGAATATTGTAATAGAATTTCTTAAAGTGTTTTTTTTCTTGTAGAGTATCTTAGCAAGTATGAATAAAGGTAATGGCATTGGCGATGCTGTTAAGAAGGCCACTGGTTCTGCGCTCACAATTGAAAAAATGTATCAAAAGAAGTCTCAATTGGAACACATTTTACTTCGTCCTGATACATACATTGCATCCGTCGAATTTACGGAAGAACCAATGTGGATTTATGATTTTGATCAACAGAAGATGATACTAAAAAAAATTTGGGTTTTTTTCCTGGTCTGTATAAAATATTTGACGAAATATTAGTCAATGCTGCAGATAACAAAGTAAATTATAAGTCCACGACCCGTATTAAAATTGTAATTAACCAAGAAGATAATCTTATATCTGTTTGGAATAATGGACAAGGCATACCAGTAACTATGCACAAAGATGAAAATATGTATGTACCCACAATGATTTTTGGTCATCTTTTGACGTCGTCAAATTATAATGATGAAGAAGAAAAAGTAACTGGTGGACGAAATGGCTATGGTGCAAAGCTATGCAATATATTTAGTACAAAATTTGTAGTAGAAACTGGTTCAAAGAAGTATAAAAAACTGTTTAAACAAACTTGGACTAATAATATGTCTAAAACGACTGGGCCAAAAATTGAGGATCATTATGATGAAGATTATACTAAAATTACGTTTTCGCCAGATTTGTCAAAGTTTAAAATGGTTAAACTAGATGATGATATTGTTGCCTTAATGAATCGGCGGGCATTTGATATTGCTGCAACTACAAATGGCGTTGAAGTCTTTCTCAATGATAAACAGCTTCCGATAAATAACTTTATGGATTATGTTCGTCTTTATACAAAAGACAAGGAGAGTATTGGTGGTACTCAATAAAATTGTACACTGCACTCCCCATGAGAGATGGCAAATTGCAGCTACAATTTCTGATAGCAAGTTTCAACAGGTATTAAGATTTTATTTTAGTCACGAAAAGAATTATTTATTTTTGTTTAAGGTGTCCTTTGTGAACAGTATAGCAACAACAAAAGGAGGAGAACATGTAAAATATGTCACAAATATGGTTGTAGAAGAACTTAGAAAAGTGATTGCGAAAGAGAACAAATCAGAATTAAACATTAGGTCAACTCTAATTAAAAGTCACTTATGGCTTTTCATAAATTGTTCAATAGTCAATCCAGTATTCGATGCACAAACTAAACAAAATATGACCACACAAATTAAAAATTTTGGTTCAAGCTTTTCTTTAACACCAAAATTTATTACTGAACTTGCTAAAATTGGAATTGTTGAATTAGTCTTAGCTATGGCACAAGATAAAGCGATAGTGGAATTGGATAAAGCCAGTGGTACAAAACGGAAAAAAGTCAATGTACCTAAATTGGACGACGCAAACGAAGCTGGAGGACCAGAAGCTTTGAAGTAAAAATAATTTTAATGCTGCTTTCACACACACATTTTTTAATTCTGTTTGTTTACAAACAATAATATCGTGTAGTGGAAAATCATTGTTCTAAACGCACGCTTTTACACACCAAGATGTAAATTGTAATCCTACACGGCCGTCATAGTAGCAAGGCTGGTAGACTGCAAAGACTCCGTGTCACAGTCATGTACAACAACAAAACATGTAAGCACATCACCCAGTCATTTGGAAGTAAAAAATACGGCCCCAACTGTGTTTGGCTAGGATCAGATTTTTTTTTATTGCTTAGAGCAGTCGAACTATTTAAAAATGAGTTATAGGGCTGGGAGGTGATGTGGTTTGAAACCAATATTAAAAATAAGGTTGTAACTAGGTTGTTTTATGCTCCGTTTCCGAACGAGTGAAAAAAGGACAAACCAACAAACACACTTTCGCATTTATACAGGGACCGCTAAAAAAATGTAAGTTTTAAGCGATAAAAAAAAATAAATTAACATATTCGAAAAAAAACATGTTAGACCTCTCGACTACAAATTTTATAAATCTAATTAAAAAAAATGATCGTATGGGGAACGATTTTTGAAATCGTCAAATCGCGACTGTATGAAAACTTTAGAACTGCCGAAATACGTATCAGGATAATATAATTTTTTGCCTCCTTAAACCGCCTTAGCGCCCCCAAATTTTTTATGAGCTTACTACACCCTCTCCTACTGAAAGCCACCAGCGGCCTCGGGGCGTGGGGGCGTTATCGCTCACACTCATGTATACATATACCGATGTATACAATATTTTCTTATATGTTTTCTCCTCATTATATGTTTTTAATTAATCATTATAATTTGAATTAAAAGTAACATCAGAATGGTCCTAAAGCTGGGATGTCATTATGCAAAACTTAAGGTACCCATTCACTTACAGTTCGCCTGCAGTCCGAAGTGCAGATTAGACAAGGTCAATTACATATACAGGCAATCGACACATGAGTCTATGGTAAGATTCACTTAAACTGAAGGCTGTAATCTATCGATGACCTGTACATGTAATTGCCCTTGACTGATCTGCAGTTCTTGACTGCAGGCGAACTGTAAATGAATGGGTACCTTTACTCGGGCAACAGTTTCGCGTTGTGGATACCTGTGACTCACCACAAAACGTCTTGCACGAAAATGTATAGCCGTGCGCCGACCGACTGCTGCTTTTTGAAAGAGAATCAAAGTGTTTCGCACCGTATAAATGTTAAACATGAGCCATGGATGGCTCGCGTAACCCTTTCACCTCGTGTAAATAGTTAGAACGAAACAGTTGCGCGAGTAAATTTTGCTCAATGGAAACTCAGCTGATATGATGCGCGAGGCAGCTTGCATTCTAGTCAAAATGGACAGTTTAATGCGTGCCCAATTGACTGGATTAGAAATAAAAATTACTTTATTTGGTTTTGCTATTCGTACTATTTACATACAAAGCAAAGTTTTGCACGATACTACCAAGGCAAAGCTACAGCAAATAATCGTGTGTGTGAAAGCATCGCAACAGTCTTTTGTTCAAATACTAACCACTATTTCAATTATAGATGTACATTAATTTTGACTCAGGGAGATTCAGCCAAATCTATGGTTGCCTCTGGTTTGGGTGTAATTGGTCGAAATTATTATGGTGTTTTTTCGTTAAGAGATAAACTGCTAAACGTACGCGAAGCAACGATCAGACAAATACTAAAAAACGAAGAAATATGCTTGTTACTAAAAATTCTGGGTCTTCAATACAAAAAGACATATAACAGTGACTCTGACATGAAAACTTTACGTTATGGAAAAGTAATAATTATGACCGATCAGGATCAAGATGGATCTTATTTTAAAGGACTCGTAATCAATTTTTTTCATTATAATTGGCCTGAACTTCTAAATCAAAACTTTTTGGAAGAATTTATTACTCCAATTGTGAAAGTAAAAAAGAATGCTCAAGTTATGTCATTTTATTCTCTCCCAGAATATGAAGAATGGAAAATGGCAACACCAAATTATAAATCCTACTCTATTAAGTATTACAAAGGTTTGGGTACCTCGGATTCAAAAGAAGTTAAAGAATATTTTGGAAATATGGAGCGACATCGAATTCCTTTTCAGTATTCTGGTCAACAAGATGACGATCACATTGTTTTAGCTTTTAGTAAGGAACATGTAGAACATCGTAAAGAATGGTTGACTAATTTTATGGTTGAAACGAAACGGCGAAAGGAGATTGGTTTACCTGAATGCTATCTTTATGAGAAAAAAATCAAGTCTATTTCTTATACTGACTTTATAAACAAAGAGTTAGTTTTATTTTCGAATGGTAACAACATTAGATCGATACCATGTCTTGTAGATGGCTTTAAACCAGGACAACGCAAAGTTCTATACACGGTTTTTAAACGTAATGACAAAAAAGAGGTCAAAGTATTGGAACTTGCAGGTTCTGTACTTGAACGCACAGCTTACCATCATGGAGAGACATCTCTTTGTTCCACAATTATTAATCTTGCCAAAAATTTTGTTGGAAGCAATAATATTAATCTATTGGAACCTCGAGGTCAATTTGGTACTAGACTTTGTGGAGGAGAAGACAGCGCTAGTCCGAAGTGTATTTTCACAAAAATGTCTCCTTTGGCAAGGGTGATTTTTCATCCAGCCGATGATTCAATCTTAAAACATGAATTTCATGACAATATGAAAATTGAACCTGTATGGTTTATTCCTATCATTCCAATGATACTCGTGAATGGGGCTGATGGTATTGGAACTGGATGGATGACTAAAATTCCTAATTACAATCCTCGTGAGATCGTCGCCAATATATTCCGTATGTTGGATGGGGAAGAGCCGGAGCATATGATTCCTTGGTATAAAGGTTTTTCTGGAACTCTTCAGGATGTTGGGGATTATCGCTACGTCTCCAGTGGCGAGATTGCTATTTTAAGCGGTAATAAGCTCGAAATCTCGGAGCTACCAATTGGTACTTGGACTCAACCGTATAAAGAAAATTTGCTTGAAATTCTTATGGCAGGTGAGTTTGTATTTTTTATATATGTTACGGCTAAAGCGTAGACTCGGCTAATTTATAAACTCATCAGCTAGTATACAAAATAACCAATCAGGTAGTTATTTTGTAAGAAACTGGATTTTCTGATAAAATACCCAGAGTACTTTGGCTATTTTATTAACTCACTATAGTTTATAAACTAACAGAGATACGTAGGTTAGTTTATATAATACCAACAATCTTCATATATTATGTATATTAGCTAAAATAAATGTGGCTAGAAGGTATACTAAGTTATCTAGACTTATAAAATAACCATAATGGTGGCTAGTTTATAATTATTTTTTTTTACAAATTACTTTTCTTTATGTAGGGATAAAAAAGGAGAGAATTAAGGTATTATTTTTACAAAAATGACAACAATTTTACAAAAACATCAAATTTTCGAGGTGAACTGATTTTGGTTTATGTTGCAATAAACAACAAAATTTTAACCGAAATAATAAATCCTTTGTCCAGGCCCTGCCTGTAGTAATAACAAATAAACACGTAAAATTTTTGTTTGATGGGTGTAATAGTTTTTAAAAAATTTTGGTCATCGCAACTGTATTTTAAAAACGGGTTCTATCGAAACGGAACAATACCCATCAACAGAACGTAGGATAACCTCAGAAAAATATATTTGTAAGAACATTTTGCAAACTAGCCAACATGATGGTTATTTGGTAAAGGTCCAGAATTGGGACACAAGTTTACAGGTTAGTTTGCACGATCTTAAGAGCAACGGACTAGTGGTCAATAAACCAACTAAAAGAATCGATGTTGACCAGGCAGTGTTGTCACGTTTTCTTTTTAAAGTTATTGGTTTAAATTTTAATTAAAGCAGCTCTTAATTTCAAAAAAATTTCAAAGTTTCATCTTGATAGAAATAGGTGAATATACTAAAATTATAGTGCATTTATTTTGGTCAATATTTATTTAAAGTAAAATCATTTATAATATTAATTGAAAAATATTTTAATAAGATATATATATGTAACATTTTAGAAGAAGCATCAATTATTTTACACATAACTCTTAAATTTACTTTTTAGACTTTTAAACTTTTCAGACTTAGAATTTTTCGACAATCTTATTTGCCACGGTATTAAAAACGTTTTGGAGCAGTTACAATCACTGCTTTTGGCACTTCCACGTTTTATTTAATGTCAATATTTTTTTAATAAATTTATGCATAGAGATAGTTAATAGAAACAGTATGAATAAGTATTATTAAGTTTAAAAAATAGAAAATAAAAATAAGTTTTAAACGCCTCTATGTATAAAACTATCTAATTTGGAATTGATATATACATATATATAAATAAGTTTAATACAATGTGTGTATTCTTTAATTTTAATAATTGTAAACGCTACTAGTGAGCTATCAGCATTTTATAATGGCGATAACTGCTGACAACACTGCACACCTTATTGCAGTATTCTCCAATATGTCTGATTTAGTTAAACCCACAACTTTAGAATTTCAAAACGGAATAATTTAAAAACTATACATTTCCCAATCAAAAAAAAGTAATTTGCATTTTCTACGCGATTGCAGTTTTATATCTATACCAAATAGAAAAAGATTCGAGAGCGTGCCCCAACCCTAAACGTTTACCCTAGCGGGGTAGTATATAAATTAGCCAAGTTTACGCTTTAGCCGTAACATACCATATACATATATGGGGCATTCCAAGCCAAATCAACCAGTTTTTTGGGAGACTCCTTTCGATTTTCTCTAAATTTTATATTTTTGAGACAGATGTAAAACATTTTCATGAGTGTTTTCAAATTTTTTTGGCCATCCGATTTTGAAATATGAATTTGAGTGTCTGTTTTTGAGATGCTTATAACTTTCCAAAAAATGCACAAATGACATCGTTTTTTAAAATTTTGTTTTAGATGCTCTTTCAAAAAAAAAGATTTTAATTTAAATTATTCCTTAATCGTTTATTTTTAGGTTAATGCAAAAGAGTTTTTTTGCGATGTATTATGCCATATTCGATTTTTGGAAAAATCTCAGAAAAACTTCGATAAATATAAATTTTTTAATTACTCAGGTCGTGGGTAAACATTTATTTCTTTTTTCTTAATTCGAAAATTAGGATTTTACCTATATTAAGCAAATGTTTTGAAAAATTGTAAAGCAATTTTAAGAAACATAAGGCACGTCGTAGTTTATACAGTTTTAATTCTGTAATGTTATAATAAAGTCTTTTTTATTTAAATAG
Organism: Sinopyrophorus schimmeli; assembly: GCA_036325965.1. Classification (NCBI taxonomy): domain Eukaryota; kingdom Metazoa; phylum Arthropoda; class Insecta; order Coleoptera; family Elateridae; genus Sinopyrophorus; species Sinopyrophorus schimmeli. Next base: position 47,496 of record JARFIZ010000137.1, read on the forward strand.
GTACAGATAAAACGAAAGCTCTTATATCAGATTACCAAGAATATGGTACTGACACAACAGTTAAATTTGTTATAACTCTTAAACCAGGTAAATTAGATGAAGTAAAAAAAGACGGTTTACATAAGGTTTTTAAACTGCAAAGCATGTTGAATACGAGTTCTATGTGCGCTTTCGATCAGTTCGGTTGTTTAAGACTGTGAGTATTTCATTATTGTATATTTTTAAAATTTATTGAATGTTCTTCATATGTTAGATATGAATCAGAAACAGACATCTTAAAGGAATATTACACATTTCGTTTACATATGTATCAAAAACGCAAAGATTTTTTGGAAGGTGCTCTAAAAGCTGAAGCAGACAAACTCTTAAATCAAGCTCGCTTCGTTAAAGAGAAATGTAGTGGCGAATTGGTTGTGGAAAATAAGAAACGGAATGTTATTGTTGACGAATTGATAAAAAAACATTATGATCCAGATCCTCTAAAAGAATGGAAAGACAAAATAGATGCCGACAACGATAATGAAGAAAATGTAGAAGAAGAAAGCGGCGGAGAAAATGATGACGAAGAAGATATAACACAATCGAGTAGCAAAAAAGTTGACAAAACAGGTATAATTAACTTGTAACACGTAATTGTTTTGTTACATCGTAAAAATACTTTCAGATAGGAATGCTATAAATGCGAAAATGTATGACTATCTGTTAGGGATGCCTATGTGGATGTTAACTCATGAACATAAAAATGAACTTTTGAATCAAAGGAATAATAAATTGGCCGAATTGGAATTTATTCGAAGCAAAACACCGTCGATCATGTGGCGTGAAGATCTCGACGCGTTATTAAATGAGTTGACTAATTTAGAAGACAAAGAAAAGAGGGACGCTGCACCCGTGAAAAAAGAAACTAAGGTAACTGATTTATTACAAAATTCAAATTTACAATTAGAAATTTTGAAATTTTTTAGGGCAAAAAGAAGAATTTTCTCTTACATGAAATAATGCCCTCTCCTAATGCTCAAAGAGTTGTTCCCACGATATCAGAAGATATGAGAAAGAAAATACAATACGCCGTTAATTCTAAGGAGAATAGAAACAAAGGTGGTATAAAGAAAGATAATATCGCAGAAGTATGTATTTTCGAAAAATTAAATACGTCCTATGTATTTTATTTGTTTTGTAGGAAGAAACAGGTGAGTTTGATATGATGGTTCAAAGCAAGAAAGTTTTGAAAGACAAAATTGGAACTCCAGAAGAAGTCAAAAAAAAAGAACAAAGCAAAGAAACAGAAGGACAACTTTAAGCAAACTAAATTAAATTTCAACTCTAACGGTGACGATAACAAAAGTAAGTAAATTGATTAAAATACAAACAGACTTAATTTGTTAACATATTAATTTTAGTTAATAGTAGAAAAGGCAAACAAAAAGAAAAACATTGATTCTGGTAGCGAATCAGGAGATTCTTATGCAGTTGTAGTAACTTTTCCAATTCAACGTGAAAGTAAACGTACAATTAAACCTAAAAAATATATGGACAGTGACTATGACAGATAGTGATATTTCAATGGAGGAGGATAGCCCTAAAATATTGAATTCCGGCTTTGAAAATAAAACTGAGTCTGCTCCTAGTACGAGTGATAAGTCTGAAGATTTGTTTGATTCTCTTATTGGTAATTTATAAGCATTTTTATTGTTTTATACGTAGCCACGTTGTTATTGTATAATTGAAAAGATTTATAATAAAAAAGATATTGAGATTAAACCAACCCTTATCAAATAAAATAAAAAAACAACTCGCAATAGAGTATGGTACGAAAGCACGCTTCAGAAGACAATACACTTATTAATTAAGAATAGCAAATTAGTTAATTTAAAACCCAGCCTTAAATAAAAATTTAACACTAACAACAAAACTTGCTTCACTAAAGCCTGATTAAAACTAAGGCCAAACGTTGTCTTATCTCTGAGATATCAGAGTGTTGACTTAAATACTAGTTTCAAAAACTTTTCTTCCGCCAATTCAAAATTTTAAATTGACCACATAATTTACTAAAACTAAAAATTGTTAATAATATTGCTAAGACTACAAAATTATAACATTGGTACTTGGACTCAACCGTATAAAGAAAATTTGCTTGAAATTCTTATGGCAGGTGAGTTTGTATTTTTTATATATGTTACGGCTAAAGCGTAGACTCGGCTAATTTATAAACTCATCAGCTAGTATACAAAATAACCAATCAGGTAGTTATTTTGTAAGAAACTGGATTTTCTGATAAAATACCCAGAGTACTTTGGCTATTTTATTAACTCACTAAGTAGTTTATAAACTAACCGAGATACGTAGGTTAGTTTATATAATACCAACAATCTTCATATATTATGTATATTAGCTAAAATAAATGTGGCTAGAAGGTATACTAAGGTATCTAGACTTATAAAATAACCATAATGGTGGCTAGTTTATAATTATTTTTTTTTACAAATTACTTTTCTTTATGTAGGGATAAAAAAGGAGAGAATTAAGGTATTATTTTTACAAAAATGAACAATTTTACAAAAACATCAAATTTTCGAGGTGAACTGATTTTGGTTTATGTTGCAATAAACAACAAAATTTTAACCGAAATAATAAATCCTTTGTCCAGGCCCTGCCTGTAGTAATAACAAATAAACACGTAAAATTTTTGTTTGATGGGTGTAATAGTTTTTAAAAAATTTTGGTCATCGCAACTGTATTTTAAAAACAGGTTCTATCGAAACGGAACAATACCCATCAACAGAACGTAGGATAACCTCAGAAAAATATATTTGTAAGAACATTTTGCAAACTAGCCAACATGATGGTTATTTGGTAAAGGTCCAGAATTGGGACACAAGTTTACAGGTTAGTTTGCACGATCTTAAGAGCAACGGACTAGTGGTCAATAAACCAACTAAAAGAATCGATGTTGACCAGGCAGTGTTGTCACGTTTTCTTTTTAAAGTTATTGGTTTAAATTTTAATTAAAGCAGCTCTTAATTTCAAAAAAACTTCAAAGTTTCATCTTGATAGAAATAGGTGAATATACTAAAATTATAGTGCATTTATTTTGGTCAATATTTATTTAAAGTAAAATCATTTATAATATTAATTGAAAAAATATTTTAATAAGATATATATATGTAACATTTTTAGAAGAAGCATCAATTATTTTACACATAACTCTTAAATTTACTTTTTAGACTTTTTAAACTTTTCAGACTTAGAATTTTTCGACAATCTTATTTGCCACGGTATTAAAAACGTTTTGGAGCAGTTACAATCACTGCTTTTGGCACTTCCACGTTTTATTTAATGTCAATATTTTTTTAATAAATTTATGCATAGAGATAGTTAATAGAAACAGTATGAATAAGTATTATTAAGTTTAAAAAATAGAAAATAAAAATAAGTTTTAAACGCCTCTATGTATAAAACTATCTAATTTGGAATTGATATATACATATATATAAATAAGTTTAATACAATGTGTGTATTCTTTAATTTTAATAATTGTAAACGCTACTAGTGAGCTATCAGCATTTTATAATGGCGATAACTGCTGACAACACTGCACACCTTATTGCAGTATTCTCCAATATGTCTGATTTAGTTAAACCCACAACTTTAGAATTTCAAAACGGAATAATTTAAAAACTATACATTTCCCAATCAAAAAAAAGTAATTTGCATTTTCTACGCGATTGCAGTTTTATATCTATACCAAATAGAAAAAGATTCGAGGGCGTGCCCCAACCCTAAACGTTTACCAAAATTGTTTATAATAATTACTGTGAACTTAATTGTTTTTTAATTTTTCGAAATGGATAGAAAACATCGAGAAACAATACAGAAGAATTTTGCAATTCTTGTTCAACATTGCAACATTGATATTCTTCTGCCTGCATTGCTACAAAAATCTGTATTTTCAAGAGATATGATCACTAAATATCAGGTATTTCTTTAAGAGATGATTTAAGTAAAAGAAATATTTAACCTTGACTTTTTTTTTAGACAGGAACAAATAAACTAGAAAATAAAAGAGATTTCTTCCTCGATATCCAAATGCGGGGACCACAAGCATTTGGAAAACTAGTAGCTGCTTTGCATGAAACTGGTCAGCATTATTTAGCAAACAGTTTGGATCCAACTAGCAATGTAGCACCGAGACGACATGCTGTGCCTTTTCAACTTCCTTCAAATGTAGATGAATCTCCTCTTAACGTAGAAGAAATTCGGAATTTAGGACAAGAGAATGCAGGGGGAACCATAAATATTAGCACAGAGCCTACTAAGATTGATGTTGTGGGAAGCACAAGATTGTATGATGATCCTAAAAATAGTAATGTGCCCATATACAGCACTCATTCTAAAAATAAAGGCATTGCTTTTATTATTAATAATATTAATTATAACAATAATTTACAACCCGAACGCAAAGGAGCCGACGTTGATAGTAGAAATTTAAGGGAATTATTCTTCCAAATGGGCTTCAAAGTTGAGTTGCATAATAACTTAACAGCTGAGGTATAAGTTTATGGTCACAATATTACAGAATAAAATTAATATTTTTTAGGACATGGAAAAGGAGATACGCAACTTTAAAAGCTCTCCGGTACTTAATGGAATTGATATGGTTTTTGTTATAATTATGGGACATGGAATTGAAGATAACCACATCCCTGAAATTATTGGTGTAGACAATAAGAAGGTATCTACTAAATGGATTGAAGAGCAGTTTGATAACATCCATTGTAAAGCTTTACAGAAAAAGCCTAAAATTATAATTTATCAAACTTGTAGGTAAGATCATTTAAATAAAATGAATTACATAAAATATGACAATAATTTTTATACAGAGGTTTAATACCTGATTATGGAACCACAGCTCATCATATTGAATTTGATGCAGCTTCTTCAGTTACCATTAGAAGTTGTAGTGATATGTTAATTGCTCATTCAACACTCTCAGGTATTTTAAAAAAATATTTCTTTGACGAAGTTTGACAGGATAATTTTAGGAACTTCATCACATCGAGACATATTTTTAGGAAGTTGGTACATCAGTCTTTTCTGTGAAAACATGATGAATTATGCCTATAATACACATATTGAAGATATATTCAAAATGATTGATCTACGTTTAGCAGCACTAAGATCGAGTTCGAAAACTATGCAAACTTCCATGTTTACAAACGTTGGTTTTAAAACGTGCTTCGTTCATCCCAAAATTTATATGGACGATGGGATTGTTAAAAATATACACAATGATGCAGCAATCGATGCTGTTGTGTAATAAACATAAGATGCTGTGATTTTGCAATTTTTGATAGATATAAGTCTCTTTAGATTTCTGTTTTTACATCGAATTTATGTGACAATTTGAGATTGTCTGTAATCACTTTATTAACGCTGCCATTATTTGTAATGATTCATTTCATCCTATATCAGGGATGTTCAAATAGAAGCTTGTATGTTATAACAAGCTCTTGTGCATCTTACAAAACTATTTCAATCATTTAAAGTAAAAATAATGATTATCATTGATTGATTTAATTCATATTTTAAATTATAAAAACACCTAAAAATTTCATTTTGCTTTTAATAACATTTTAATCTAATCATGAAGATGTGCACATAGGAGCAAAAAGTTTGGACAATCCTATTTTAGATAATTACATTAATGTTCGACGAACGTATGTAATGTCCACAAGTTCATTAGATTTAAGATTTAATGCGTCCATTGGACATTTAATTGTTTCCTATAGCACATTAATTTTCATTGTTTACAATTGAATTTAAATCATTATATTTTTATCAGTCTAATACCTTATATTTTTTTAAATATATATAATAAAAATTGTAAATAGATTAAAAAAAATATATAATTAATTTTGTACTTTATTTTGAATTTTCATTGTAGTAACCGTTTGAAAAAAGAAAACAGATTAATAAACCAATTGTAACAACTTTGCAATTTACAATTAGCTTTCTGGGGATTTGTTGCTATAAAAGGGAAGCCTTTGTATGTTATCTACTGATAATAATTATAATTTATATGACGGTGTGCTATCAGTACTCTCTAGACTAAAATGTTCAATTCAAAATCAAAAAAAAGCAAAGCAGTAGTTGTAAAAGAAAGGTAAGCTTGATTATTAACATCCCCGTAATTCGTTTAATTTTTCCCCAATAAGTTCCAGTCTAACAGTTAGTAAAAGTGATGGAGATATAGTTAAGGCAAACAGTTCCTCATATTATGAAAGACAAGAATCATCGTAAGTGTTCTTAATAAAATTAATAAAGCTTATAAATTTTAAAACATTTTAGGAGTAGTTGGACAACTACAAAGGAACACTCATCAAATGCTTTGTTACCATCCACTTCAAAAGGTGTGGTTTTTACGACCGGCTTAGAGAGAAGTAGTGGATTAGGTTGAAAATTAAGTTAAAAATTACATTTTTTATTTGATTTTAGATTTCAATTCTAAACCACAAATAAAAGCTCTGTTAACGGATGCCTCGCCATTTCAAAGTAGTTTTAGTGCTCGTCCAGCTCGATCAGCGTTTACTTCACAGCCTTTAACAATAAAATCTACCATCTTCAACCCGGCACCCTTACAAACTAATTTTCAATTGACACGATCAACTAATCCTACACAAAATTCGTTCAATGATAGCAATATTGAAGACCTTCGAAACAAGCTAAGCATAAAAGTTGTGAAAAGCACACAATTTCTTGATGATCGAAACCCAATAATTCCTTCATACAGAATACGATCTAAGAACAGAGGAAATGTATTAATAATAAACAATATAAAGTTTGCTAAAGAAGAGACAATTAGAAAAGGGGCAGAAGTAGATGATGAGAATATCACAGAATTATTTAGACAATTGGGTTTTAAAACTACTAAATTTAAGAATCTTACCAAAAAGGTAATTTAAACAAATTCTTTTTAAAAAAACATAACTTTTGTTGTTTTCAGGAAATGGAAAAGAAGATATCAACTTTTAGTAATTCAAGTAGTTTAAAAAATTCTGATATTTGTGCTGTGGTGATTATGAGTCATGGTAGAGGCAATGAAAGAAGTGATAGCACAGAAGTGGCATGTACAGATGGGGAACTTTTGCAAACTACGTGGATTATAAATCAGTTTGATGGCCAATCTTGTCCAAATCTGCAGGACAAAGCAAAGTTATTCATATTTCAATGTTGTCGGTAAGGTCATGAGGAAATCTCGAACAATATAATATTAATATGTGAATTATTTTTACTAACAGAGGAAGTAACGTAGATATAGTTCATTATGATGCTACACCAATGCTACCACCACGGCTACCATCGGATATGTTAATTGCCTACTCTACTGTACCTGGTAAAAAATATCTTATTGTATGATAATTATTAATTTTCTACTTAAAATAATGTTTTAGGGTTCATATCCCATCGTGATCCCCAAAATGGAACTTGGTACATTCAAGCAATTTGCAAAGTCTTTATGGATCATGCACATGAAGTTGATGTAGAAAATTTATTGAAAATTGTTGACAATAAATTATCAACACTTATAGCTCAAGGATCAAGACAAACTACTAGTTTTGAGAATAGGGGCTTTAAAACTCTCTATTTACATCCTAAACTATGGGAATGAATTAGTATAAAGAATTAAGACTTAGGCATGTAACGTTGAAAGTTCCTCTAACAAAAATGTAAACACTCTTCTCTATCTTATAAGTGTTAAAGGAGATTATTTTTTATTCGTTCTATAGTAAAACTAGGCTTAATCATTTATAATATAATCTTAATAAGATTTTGAAGTATATTCAAAGCATTAGATTAAAAATTAACTTTTTATTTCGCGATTTACATTTTTTTGAACTTATACAAAATAAAACAGGTGGATTAAATTTTTTCTGTAAAAAATAATTAGATTTTTAATTGAATTAAACAAATCTATGCTTATTGTGCAAAATAGTTTTATTGCTATTATAATATGCAAATATAATATGTAAAATATATACAACCAACGAAAATAACTGATGTATCAGCCTTAATTACCTTAAGGAATTTTCAAGGAATAATAAGGTAGGCATCACTAAAAAGATTAAAATGAGAATCATTAATTTGAACTAGAAACAACTAAATTTTTATCTTGTTTCTTAAATTAAAAAATTTAACTATAAGATCGTAACTCTGAGTACCTCTATTGAGCTAAAGTAATCCTAATAAATTCATTCTACTAGCTGCAAATCTAACAGTCGTAATGGTACCATGACTTACGCAAAATCGTAGTTTAAATATGGAGAATGTATGATTAAATAAATATAATAAACAGTCTATAACGCAACAATCACATTCTATAAATATCTAGCTGAAAATCACTAATTTCAAATTAAATTTGTCCCCCGAATAAATTAAGTACTTAATCTAAATTATTACCAAATGGAAACAGATCTGTTATTGATTATTAGGAAAGTTAGAAGTATGTACTAAAAATATATACCTATACCTTGCATTCTTTAGAAAGAACTAAATTTGGTACTAAACTTACTAAAAGTAATATCACAACATATTTTTGGTCAGACAAGGCTTAAATTATTACGTAAATGTAGGTTCGAATGATATCTTTCCCTCCGTAGTTGCATTTTGTTCTAAACCCTGTAATTCTAGTACAGCCTTGTCAAGTGTTATAAGTTTAAATAATTCCTTAGAGCGTTGATAGGTATACCTGCTGCTATCTAATTTAAATTTCAGTCCTAATACTATGTTCAAAGCAGATGCATCATAGCTATGGCATCCAGAATATCGGTATTGGGGTTTCTTATTAAATCGACAACCACCTGATTGAGCTCCTATTGGATGAATACAGTCTTGAGTCAGTGCACATTGCACCCAAGGTAGCATCACCTCTTTATGAGTACTTTCAGTATTGACAAGTATTATTGAATTAGCAGTGACCATTTGCACAAATAAAAAATTATCTGCCTCAGTATGAAAATAATCAAACATCTTTTTATGCGTTCTACTAGACACTGCATTCTTGAGAGGCATGGCCCACGTTAATATACCACTGCCTTTAACAACACCATTAAATAAATTTAATATTGTATTTGTTACAATATGTTTTCTAAGTCTCATGTTGCATTCAAGAAAAAAAATTGCTCCAGTATGTTGTAAGGCGTCCTAAAATTTAAATTAATACGTATGGATTTTTAATAATATTAACAAACCTGAATAATCAAAGGCCTAAAAGCATGAAGTGATTCATCTTCTACATGAGATGGAAACTCATTTAAACTAAAGGTGACTACTTGACAACGGGTGCTGTTGCAATAATTGTATAACTAAAAATTCAATTATTACAACACTGCATATCAATAATTTTGTAGCGGATACCGTTCTGAGACCATAATTGTGTAATCCTAAATCATAAATGAGTATAGTGTTGTTTGGCAAAACTTTACCAACGTTATTTATAAATCCAACAGCTTGACTTTCCTGTCCCTCTAAAACATATGTAACAATAACGGGAAGGGAAGTATTTTGCCATACATCTCCAGGATATAAACGAGGCTTTTCAACAAATCCTAATAACGTTAAATACTTCTCGTCGGCTACCAAAGTCTTAGTTTCTGCATCTCTTAAATTGTCCTAAAAAGAGACGATTTCAATAGATAACAGGCAGGCAACAACCTACTCACTTTAAAGTTTTGCAGTTGTTGATGTGTTGTTGTAACAATAGTTTGAATAGTAGAAGGTTTTTGTTGACCAAATATAATTAATAAAAAGCTAATAGCTACCACACTACATAGAAATATTAAGAAATTCTTTGTCCTCATTGGAATGATAGTTTGTCCGATTATAATTTTATAGCAGAAAGTTTACATTGCAGGTTTCAAAGGAATTGACTTGTTTGTCTTCATTGTGTTTAGTTTCAACAAAAACTATCCGCGTTTTTATTAATAATAATTCCTAAAACCTATTTTATTACATTATAGAATAAATATACCGAACTGATAGGTTATGTGCAAAGTTGAATGAAGGGTGGGGCGCAAAATTTAGTGATTTTTAGTGATTTTATTCATCAAAATTGAATAACCGTAATGAGAAAATAAAGAACTAACTTTGTAAAGGTTATCAAAAATGAAAAATGTAAACTTGTGTATAAAAATATCAACAAAGCAGTGTTAAAACACATTAAGATGTCTTTCATTGCGTCAGGAGATGATCAAAGTGAAGACGGTGAATTAAGGCAAAGTCCTACCGAAAACAGACATAAAACAGAACTTCTCGATTTCAGGTAATAATCTCTTTATTAACTCACCAATTTCTCGTCAGTTAATTTATATAATTTTAGTTTATCTGAAGAAGATGGCGAAACTGCTGATTCTCTAGATATCAAGCCTCCTCAAGCTCGTGTTGTACAGAGCAGTAATAGAAGCAAAAGACGTGATGGCCATGAAGGCAAGTCTCGCCATAAACGATCTGAAAGACATAGGGAAGATAGAGGGCATATACACAGAGAAAAGCATCATAGGGAGAAACAATTAAGGCCAACTAAAGATAGAGAATCGTACCACAGAGAGAAAGAACGATATTACAAAGAACAACTTAATTATAAGGATAGTTATACAGACATCCAATATATTAATGAAAGAACTTATAGGGAACACAAAGAGGACATTTCTAGGAGCAGTAGGCATGCAGAATCTCGCAAGAAGGAGAGCAGGGAAATGCGTGAACTTAGAGAAATTAGATATGTTGAAAAACATAGAAGAGAAAGGTATGTTGAAGATAAATGGGAAAAATCTGCAGGTGATAAAGCATTAGAGGATTTAAGAGAACGATTACTAAGTAAACGTTCAACTAAAGGTGATGATGATGCTTACAGGACAGAAAAAAGCGAATTGCATAAGGAACGAAGTAGATACAAGGACGAAAGCTTGGATTCGGTTTTACAAGGCGAAGCCGGGATGTACGTTAAAGAAATTATTAACATTAGTACCGGAGAAGATAAAAGGCACAATAAAAAAGAAAAAGTACGAGAAGAAGAAAAGTTAACCGAGGAAGAAAGAGCTGAACAGGATTTAAGAAGGGAAAAACTATTGGAGACTGGTAAGTTGATGTAATTGATATTTTTAATAAGTTAAATTAAAATTAAGTACTGTACAGAACGAGAGATGGCAAGGTTAAAAGAGCAGTCTCGAATAGAACGCGAACGCCGACATCTCGAAAAGCAAGCAAAACGCAAACAAGAAGAAGAAGAAGAGGAAGAAGAAGAGTCTTTCACTAAACGTTTCAGAACGGATGAAAACAACGTTGTTACTGTATCTGACAATTCTGACGTTGAAGCTAATTATGTTGAAGAAGATGAAAAGAGCGATCACACTGATCAAAGTGCAGCAGAGAGCAGCAACGAATCGATTCATAGCATTGAGCACTCAGATCGAAAGAGTCGTAGCAAAAGCAGAAGTTCGTCGAGAGAAATTACGCCTGTCTCCGACGAAAAGACCCACAGTCGTAGTGTAAGTAGGGAAAAATCACAATCTGCATCGCCAAAAAGTAATGGCTCCGAAAGTATAAAAGAAAATGAAAAAACAGAAAATCCGACAGAGTCAGAGGAAGTAAAAAAAATTGAACTCGATGAGGATCTTCCACCTTATTATCCTGCCATACAGGGATGTAGGTCTGTAGAGGAATTCCAATGTCTAAATCGCATAGAAGAAGGAACCTATGGAGTTGTATACCGTGCTAGAGACAAAAGAACAGAGGAAATAGTAGCTTTAAAACGTTTAAAAATGGAGAAAGAAAAAGAAGGGTTTCCTATTACTTCTTTGAGAGAAATTAACACTCTATTAAAAGGGCAGCATCCTAATATTGTAACTGTTCGGGAAATAGTAGTTGGAAGCAACATGGATAAGATTTTTATAGTTATGGATTATGTAGAACACGATTTAAAATCACTAATGGAAACGATGAGACACAAGAAACAGACTTTTACTGCGGGAGAGGTAAAGTGCCTTTTAAAGCAGTTACTTTGTGCTGTAGCACATCTTCATGACAATTGGATTTTACACAGAGATTTAAAAACGTCAAATCTTTTACTATCTCACAAAGGAATTTTGAAAGTGGGTGATTTTGGGTTAGCCAGAGAGTACGGATCTCCTCTCAAAGCATATACACCTATTGTAGTAACATTATGGTATCGAGCACCTGAATTATTACTTTGTACTAAAGAATATTCAACACCCATTGATATATGGTCTGTCGGTTGTATATTTGGAGAATTACTACTTATGAATCCCGTGTTTCCTGGCAAATCTGAAGTTGATCAACTCAATCGCGTTTTTAAGGTAAAATGATGAGAAAACAAGTTGCGAAAAATTAAAAAAAAATTTTTAGGATCTGGGGACCCCAAATGAAAAAGTTTGGCCAGGATTTAGCAAATTGCCTGCAGTACAAAAAATTAAATTTGTAGAATATCCTGTTTCGAACCTAAGGTCACGTTTCCACATGCTTACGGAGCTAGGACAAGCGCAGCTACAGAAGTTTCTAACTTATGACCCAGCACAAAGAATTACAGCCGAAGACGCTTTACAACATCCGTATTTTAGCGAAACTCCTTTACCAATCGACCCTTCGATGTTCCCAACGTGGCCGGCGAAAAGCGAATTGGGACATCGACGAGCATTAGCTGCTAGCCCGAAGCCACCATCCGGAGGTGGAGAATATAAACAATTAGTAAGTAAAATTTAAATAATAAAAGAATGTTATTAAGAACGTTATTTCTAGGGCGGGGATGGAGATGAAGATAGTTTAGGATTTCGAATAGGTGCATCTGTTACTGAAAATCGAAGACTACCAATGGGAGGGGGATTTAGTCTTAAGTTTTGAATTATTTATTTAAATGAGAAGTTCTGATATAGAATTGCCTATCACTTTCAATTTAAAGTGCTGTTTTTAATATGGTTTTCTATAAGATACTACAATATTTTTAAAAAGTTGTAAAAAGTTATTACACGATTCTCATTTAGATTTATGGTTCGGATTTTTAAATATGAACCTAACATTGTAGAACCTATTTTTTGTAAGTAAAATCATGAATATATTTAATTTCAGTTAATCTTTTGAGTGTTTGGATTGGAAGGATTATGTAAATAGAATTAATGCAAACTACAACGTGAGTCACACAACTTTAATTCATAGATTTGAACAAAATGATAATTGAATTAAATTCTGATAGATTATTTTTTACCATTGTCTATCATGTTCCTTGGTATTCCCATGATGGAGTTGGTTAATTCGGAATTTCTTTTTCCTGCGTTCGCTGGTAATCTGTAAGGTAAGACGGGAACTTCTTGAGGTGGGTAATCATATTCATTTCTGCGCAGTTGGGAGGCTAACCAAGTAGCTAATTGATGAGCACCGGGTCTTGCTAATTGTAACTGAAAGTATTAAACTTGTTACTTGTTTTTCTTCAAAAGAAAACTCGTTACCTCTCTCTCAGAAATTCTTTCAGACTCGTACTGAGCAGGATAAGCATTTATGAATGCACAGAAACTGAATATGATGAATAATAGAACCAACATCTTTGCTGTTAATTGATTTTGATTAAGATCTTTATTGCTAAAAAATTAAATTAAACCCAAGCTGAAAATCGATTAAATTTATTAGTAAATAGACGATAACTTACAACATAATTCGTCGTTTAGAAACGGAGATATTTAATAAAGGACTACTTGTATTTATCGGAAATTCAGGAAATGAACTGCTGAAAAACCAACAGGTGAATCTTTAAATAGTCGCTGAAGTGGGACGTACTTCAACCCTCACCGCTATCACTAATTTTACTCAAAAGTTCTGTTTGTGACGTTTTCATGATAAAATTATTATTTAAACTTGCAGAAAGAATTGGCAGATCTAATAATACAATTATTAAATATTTTTAAAATCCTCAAAACTAGTTTTTAGTTGAAATTTCTAAAATCATATAAAAAATAGATGATTAAAAAGGAATTAACTAAAATTAAATTACCTAACATTTATTCCCAGAAAAATTTTTGACGATAAATTTCAATGCCAAAACGTAGAGAAGAGAATAAAATAAAGCATTACATAATCTTTCAATTGCACACTTTTCTTATTCTTATTTCTAAGTTGCATTGTGTCATTCTCAGATCTAAAAATTTATAAAGAATTATAAAAGACGTAAATTTTTTTCGATGACATGAATCATGGAGGTGGATGGATTTGTCAGAAATTTCTAAGAAGCGATGGTCGTCTAGACAAAAAAAATATTTGTACTGTGATCACGTCTGTATTTTTTTTTATTGAAAAATTCGATTTATTTATTCAAAAAACCACAATGTTCTTATGTGGAGTATTAATTAAGTCGTCGTCCAACGTTAAAAGCATCATAAAGCTCAGGAACAAAGCTGGGGCACTCAGGAGATGCCAAATATCGTGGTAATCATAAAATTCCATCAAAGCACAATGTTGATTCCATTGCTTCGATTCGGCTGCCGTTTCCTTCAAGCAAATTTAAATAAAGATAACATTTTTAGAGCAAGACAAAGAGCTTACTGTCCACATGGATGTATTGTTAACAAAAAAGTAAGTAGCACCTATCCAGGTGATTAAACTCAAAATGCCATATAGAGCTGGTTGGATACATATTTTCTCGTGATGAATCACCTAAAATCTTAATTTTGACGGGGACTTAAATTAACACATTTTTTACCTTCATGATTATGTAGATAATTGCGTATAAAACTACGTTTCCCATTAAAAGACCCAACAAAAAAGTCGCAAAATCTGTTCCTTGGAAATAACATAAGATTCCCATGTTTGCTAATCCTATATTTATAACGTTTGCAATGACAAGGACGGTAAAGTGTGCTGAAAATATTTATATTTTTGTAAATGGTAAAAATATTTAATATAAAATAATTCCCAGTCTAAATAATGAATTTATTCTTTTAATTTCTTTAAGGATAAATTTTGAATGGATGGTTATTTAAAACTAAAACACATTTAAAACAATATTTTTCGATTTTTAAATTTGAATATGTGCGCTTTAAGAATTATGTTTGATTGGTCAATTTTCATGGTAACGTAAAAAGGTGACCAATTGGAGTTCAAATTTAATTTAGATCTTATAGCTAGAATATAAATAAAAATTACATTTTTCGCGTGTTTCTGATGTACGCAAAAAATTTAAATTTTATATTAAAACAAAAACAATCCAAACAAGGATTTAAGAGAAGAGCAAACAGACAATAAATTCATATCTTCGAGAGCACTGTCAATATTGTTGTTAATTTACTGTACATGTAATTAACACGTTTATTACAATTTACATTGTGGCCCTTAATTTTCCACAATTTCATTTAAGAGATTGAGCATTAATTAAAACACCACAAAAATTAATACCTTTTCTTTTTGGTTCGATTGCTTTTCTGATATTTCTTTCCGTGCTCCATTCGTTATAAACAGTTTGTATTCCTCTTCTTACGTAACTCAGAAAGTAAATATTTAAGGTAATATAAATACACAAACACACATACGAAATAATGAACAAAATCCAAAGCAAGATATGCCCATTTAAGATACCGATCATTGCTAAAAGAACGAGTTTCAATAATTAAAAATTTAAAAAAAAACTAATACCTGCAAAAATGGCCAATCCTAATACTAAAAAAGTTGCATAAGCGGTTGCATTAATATCTGGGTGCCGTTTTTGGTACAATTGGACAATTCCCAAAGCTGCCATTACATACATGAAACTTGTGTCTGTAAATAATTTTTTCATTTTTTATTTAAATCTTTCCCAAAGTTGTTACCGAATTGAAAGTTTGATTGATTGGGACAGATGTGGTAACAAGCTGATAGGACTCCTTCCATAATCAAAGCGACACCCATGGCATAAAATAAACCGTAGTGTTTTGGAATTCCGCAACCCTAAAATTATTTTTTAATGTTTCTCTTAATTTTTTTTAACTGAACTATTCACGTCTTTATGCACAATGTATCGATGTCTATAAAAAGTTATTATAAGAAATAAAATGCCCATTAAAACATATCCAATATTCGAATAGATGTGATTAAAGTCGCTCATGCCGGACAGAGGATTCGCACACAAAAAATTGTAATAACAAATATCTTGATTTCCACTTATGTTCACCACCTAAAACTGAATTTATAGATTGAAATTATGTAAATCAACCCTCTTACTCTTTGGTAGGTTATCACCAATTGCACAACGAGAATTCCGTAAAAAATAGCAATACTAATCACGTGCCAAAAATAAGTCAACGATTTTTTTTCAAAATACTCTTCGTCTTTCTTGGCCAAGTCGCTCAGCATTAAATTTGTCGTATCTAATCTGGTGTCAACATCGTCCACGTCTGCATTTTGTACTAAAAAAAAAGGTTTTTATAAATAAACATATCGAAACTAGATATGAAACGGATAGTTGTTTGGCCGGATACCGGATATCGAATATCCGGCATAATTCGAAGCCCGATAGCCGGATATCCTGCGGCCGAATATTCGGCGGCCGAATATCCGGCGGCCGAATATCCGGCGACCTAAAAGATCGGGTAGATGCGGGTGTTTTCATAAACATTCGTTGATGATTCGGGAAAAGGATAATATTCAGTGTTATGGCCCACAAAAAAATAGTATTGCAAGTGAGATTGACTATTATTTAAAAACTGTTCAAGACGATCGAAGTCGGGACCAGTACACTTGGTGGTCAACTAATTTGAAAAACTCCACAAATTTGTCAAAATTTGCCAAATTGTATCTTTCAGCTCCTTGGAGTAGTGTTTATAGCGAAAAAGTATTTTTCCAAGTTGGCCTTATTTATGAAGATAAACAAAATCGCTTGTTGCTAAAGAATGGGGAAATAAAGTTTTTATTCACCATAATTTATCACTTAATAATTTTGAGAAATAATTTTGTTTCTTAGTTTAAAATAAATGGTATCTATAATAGAAACTATTGCAATATTATTTTTCTTTACAAATATGTATTTATGTATTTCAGTTAATTTTATTAATTGTGGTAGTTTTTTGAATATCCGGTATCCGGTCGGATATTGACTTACTATCCGGTATCCCGCCGGATATTGACTTACTATCCGGTATCCGGCCGGATATTGACTTACTATCCGGTATCCGGCTAGATAGTAAATTTGGGTAGGATAGGCCGGATACCGGATAGTTACCGGATATCCGTTTCATCTCTAATCGAAACATAAGTTTTGACTTACTTGAAGTCTCAGGAACTTCAGATTGGTTTCTATTTTTCAAAGGAATCGAGTCGGGATACGACAACTTCCGTAAATTCGACCATCGATAAAAGGCCCAGGTGGAGAACGAAAATACGATATAGAAAATTAAAATAACTGCAAGGGTCGTAAACGAAGCAATCATGTAATCTTCATATGATATTCCAGGCTTTATGCTGAAAGTAAGCGTGGAAAAATACTTTTGAGAAGGGTGTCTTCTGTCGATGAAATCAGGAATAGCGGAGCTTTCTCGGTTGCAACTAAAAGTGTTACTTTTGACGACGAAAACTATGAAGAAACCATTTGGATATTCTCTTTTCTAAAAAAATGTGTTATAACAAAATAATTTGCTTCGTTTCTGTGTGAAAATAAAATCTAAAATATGTTATTAATAATCTAAAAATCTAAACTAACATAAAATATTTTTTTAACCTTTCGCATACTAGGTGACTAAATGTCACATGCCGTACTAGATGGGGTTTGCCATACCCCGAAAATAAAATGAAATAAAATCCACAAAATTGTGCTTTATGACAGTTAAATGATAAGAAATATATTTTAATAACCAATAATGAATAGGTTTAAGTAAAACATATTTATTTATGCATTAGAATAGATTTTTAATAAAAACACAAAAACTTTTTCAACCGCTTATAAACCTTTGAGTATTTTCTTGAGTAGGAGAAGTTATCGGTTGTGGGCACAGTTAGCTATTTAGGCCATAACTTTTGACCAACTCAATATTTTTTGCAGAATGAGCATATTATCGGAAAACTAGAGACCTTAGCTAACTACTGAAAAAGGAATTAATTTTATATCAATTTAAAAAAAAACATTTTTAATTTTTCATAAAGTAGTCATTTTTCATCATGCAATTTTTTTTAAC
The DNA here is from genome assembly GCA_036325965.1 of Sinopyrophorus schimmeli. Classification (NCBI taxonomy): domain Eukaryota; kingdom Metazoa; phylum Arthropoda; class Insecta; order Coleoptera; family Elateridae; genus Sinopyrophorus; species Sinopyrophorus schimmeli. The sequence continues at coordinate 65,693 of JARFIZ010000137.1, forward strand.
GTGTTGTGGGCACATCAGAAAAATCCCCTTAAAATGGGAAAATATGCAGTAAAACACCACTATATAAAGAAAAAACACAATTTATTCATATTCAAAACCTTCAGTTATGAAAATAAAATTTTAAATAGGCTTTCGCAGTGAACTACACGGGATCATCGTCAAATGGCTCCAATGTACGCATTAAAATTAATTTTTGAAATCGACATGGCTAAAAATGCATTAAAAAATCTGCAAAAATTTCGTAAATATATTATTTACAATTTTCAAGTCATATGAATTGGTCTGTCAAAGAAGCTCGACAATCGAAAATCTGATTTTCAATAGTCGAGTTGTGAAAAGAAGTCTGTTTGAAATCCAAAACCAAAAATGTTTAATTTTTTTTAAATTATTGTGAAAAAGTTTTGATATCTTTACATTTTTGTCGTACATGATAATCGAGTGGGGTCTTTGCCCGCCCCCCTCGAAATCAGGCCGCAGCTACACCCCTAGACTCTGCAGGGGGGTTATGTTAACATGAACAACAATATTCGGCAAATTGTTAGCAAAATACAAGCTTTAAATGGCAAAAACTTAAGTGCCCACAACTAGTAAAATGTAGGTGCCCACAACTGGAAAATTCATAGCTGTCGACAAATGACTGGCAAATTTATTTCGCAAAGATTTTGATTAAATCGAAATTAAAATTATAAAATATATTTAATTTCCTGCATATATTTACATTAGACCGACCTTTTGCATAAGTTACTTTTATTTATCGCACTTTAAACACAATAAACGATTACATCGCGGTACATTTTTGGAGATAAAAACATGGAATAACGCGTAGCTACTACGCATATGCGTCTGTCTGCTTTATATTAGCAATAAAACATAGTGCTGACATTGCGAACAAATGACGATCGTGAAAACACCTGTATTTGCTCACGATCAAAAGTTATTCGGGGGTGCCCAAAACCGGACAATGCCCACAACCGGCTAACTTACCTTACTAAATTCCAATGACACGTGTCAATTACGATACCGAATATTAAAAAACCAAACAAGAAATTCATTCTTGCCTCCCTATTGAAATACAAATTAATTTCACGACAATTTTTTAATGATTCGCCATAACTTAGACCAATAAATTACAAGAAAAATTAATTGAATAATTTTAATCGTTACCTCTCACTTGCATTGACAAGATTATCGTATCTTCTCGCTACTTTCCACTCATTGCTATGGTAAATACGTTTTTCGAATATAAAAGCGATATTTACTACATTAAGTTAAAATTTTTGATTTGAAGAAGCGCACGGTAAATTATACTAATATAATAAATACGAGGATGTGCGCATTCGAGCGAAAAGTGGCACATTTCCGAGCGAGGGAAGCAAATGAAGCGCGGCGCGGAGCGGCGCGCTTCATTTTCCGAGATCGGAATGTGCCACTTTAAGCTCGAATGTGCACACTCGGTTTTAAGCTTGATTCACAATAATTTAGACCAATAGATTGAACAAAGAATTAGTTGAATAATTTTAATAGGTGCCTCTCACTTGCACAGACTTGATTACTGTATCTTTTCGCTCCCTTCCACTCATTGCTATGGTAAATATGCTTTTCGAACATAGAATCGATATTTACTACACTAAATTTAGATTTATGATCTAAAAGGGCGAATAATAAGTAGACAAATTCAATAAATACGAAGATGTGCGCATTCGAGCGAAAAGTGGCACATTTTCGAGCGAGGGAAGCAAATGAAGCGCGACGCGGAGCGGCGCGCTTCATTTTCCCGAGATCGGAATGTGCCACTTTGAGCTCGAATGTGCACACTTGTTTTAAGCACGATTCACAATAATTTAGACCAATAGATTAAACAAAAAATTAGTTGAATAATTTTAATGGGTGCCTCTCACTTGCACCGACGTGATTACCGTATCTTTTCGCTCCCTTCCACTCATTGCCATGGTAAATACGTTTTTCGAAAAAAAATTGTTCACGTTAGTTATACCCCACCTAGTACACGGAAGGTTAAAAAACGCCATCCATCTTTGCAATATTTCAGTTTTTATTTTCCCATCCAATCTCAAAAATCATACTTTAACTATTATGCCTCCTTTGTAATTAATAGTTTGGTATTTGCCATTAAAAGTCATGGTTTCGTCCAAATCGTACACGGGACACTAAAAATAAAAAATAAATGACCAATTAAAGTATACTAAGCGAATCCAACAAACGGAAGCATTTTGAACGGAAACTATGAGACATGTGTTGTCTTCAGAAGACACCTCCAAGATGACTGTGTTGGTAAAATTTTCGTGGTCCTCCGGAAGAAATTTATAATAAAAAAAACGTGGCTCAGTTGGAGATACAGTTACAGTGTAATCCTCGTAATCGGTCACATAAAATTGTTCTCTTCGTCGACACGAAGAGTAACAGCTATTGGTGATCTCGAAGACGTCGAAAGAGACACAGATAGCTCTTTGTGGAAGCTGTACGCACTTCCAGCATTAAACGCTGAAAAATTATTATTTAAAAGATACGAATTTTGAAAATGCACAATCACAACTTATGTTTCGGGGCAGTTGAGCAATGACGTCCATGTTATTGTGGCACAAAGTTCGGGAAGTGGAGGGAAATTTTACCACTTTTTTTTTGTTTTCTATGGTCATCGGTAGTTCCCACGAGGTTACTTGGTTTTGTTGGCGAACTACCACGAAGACGGGGTGCCCTTCAATTTGCTGATGGGTCCATGCATAAATTACATAGGGATATTTTGACTGGAAGAAGAAAACATTAGCGATGCTTCTGTGCTTTGAAAAATTATAAAAGAAGAAACTTACGCTAGAGTCGTCGTAACGAATAACGTATTCGTGTTTGTAATCGATATTTATTATGGTTTTATTTTCGCCATAGATGCCTTATAAACCGATGGTGGCGAATTCGTCGAGGTCTTGGTATGCTTTTGTCAAAATAGATCGATGCAAAATTATGTAGAGAAATATGGAGATTTTCGTCATGTTTTTCTTCTAATGTTTTGGGTTTCTAAAAATAGTATTTCGTTGTTAAAAAAATGTGTAGTAGGTATATTTGATTAAGTGTCATGGTAATTGATTAAAACTAGTACGTAAAGATACCTGAAGACTGATTCACTTCTCTCGTTCCTATTTTTTATCTTATCTTTTATTTATTTATGACGTTTTTACACGAATGAGGTCCTTAAATTTTTACGTGTAAATTAACTAATTATGAAATAGAAGATTAGATATATATAACTTTTACGAGCACTTGAAGAAGCCAAAAAAAAACACTTGAAGATGTCCAAATTTAATTGTTTAATTATTCACGTTACGTTTTAAAAAATGTTTTATTTAAATTAAACGTTGGACAAGCGACTATTAAAAAATGTTTTATGTAATTAGATTTCTTATCGCAAATAGGTTGTGGGCAAAATGTTTGATAAGAATTAAACAGCGAACTTCTAATACACAACAGTGAGAAATCGGTGTGGAAACTGATAAAATTAGATGGCAAACGAAAGACAGGATGTCTACACAGTATCCTAGACCTTCAAAATAGAAAATGGGACAAGGATCGATAAAATTAGGCCTGTGAATACTGGCATAATCTGCAATAACAATTAATTTACCAAAATATGAGTCTACAAAAATCTCTAAGTGTATTTATTTTTACTAAGATTAAATAGAAGTGTGGAGGCACACCTGTTTGTTATGCTGCTAAAATTTAATTTTACATAGATAAGTTATCTTCATGAGAAAAAAATAGAAAGCCTAATAATAGGTGGGAGTCTTAACAATTTTTTATACAACAAAATAATCAGTTATTTAAAAAAATTATTAAAACTCTTTGTCTCGTTCTATCTCAAATCTTAATTATAACTTAAATTAGATTTTTAGATAAAAAAGATTATTGGGGTACTTATAGTGGAGTGCCGTAAGGTTTATACCTCGGAATCCAGGGTCTTTGAATGGATCTTTATAAAACCTTTTGGAATATATTTTTAACATTAAATACAAAAATGTTAAAGGATTGATTTTGGGCGCTTTCAATTTTTTAATGGTGAAAATACCACCGGCACACGAAAAAAAAAGTGGTCAGTACTTTTGATCAGACCCACCTAGGGTTATGTATTTCGATGCGCTGAATCAGAATTTGAGGTCGGTTTAACTCGTATACCTACAAAATTTTGAATAAATTGCAAAAAACCACTAAAAATTGCAGTTATGAAAATGAAAAAAATTTGATTAAACTAGATCAAATCTTCCTTATATATATATATATTTTGATGAAATGAATTCAAATTAAGAATCCGTTAATCTTGATCATACATACGTTTCAGTTTTTTGACGATTACTTCGGAACTATTCGGAATTTTAAAATTTTCTTAACGGAATCTAAATTAGCACCTAAAACTGTAAAACATTGCCCATTTAACCAAACTTCTATCTCCACTAATAGGAAAGATACGCATGTTAGCCTACTCAATTTGGAACACCCTGTATATATAAATAAGTAGACGTACCGCAAACTGAATCTTTCGCTTGGCTAGAATTCCGTAAGCCGACGCTGCGATCGCACTAAGGCACCCTTGCGCAGTGGTCGGGCAAATGCCGGCGCTCCGGCCACCGTCTCGAATTTGGGAGTTTGTGCGAACTTTCATTCTAAACCGATTCCGACACTCTTTCGCACTAGTGACCAATTAAAACACTAATTAAACACAGTTAAAACACTCATTTGTGCCGTTTTGCGTGGCAGCGAGCGACAAATGCAGGTTTATTTATGAGCAACGCACAGGTCAGTGGCTTTAAACATAACGTAACCACTGGAAATTTTTGACGACGTCCTACCTTTTTGGAATATCTAAAAATCAATACTTTGTCGGTTTCGTGAAAAATCAATACATAAACTCCGCCCCTTTACTGCGCAAATGTGCTTTAACTTATACGAAGATTCAATACGAAGTGCTTCGTGAACGGTTTCGTAAAAAATTGATACATAAACTCCGCCCTTTTACTTAACCCTAATTTTCATAACTTATACATAGGCAGCTTGAATACAACGTGCTTTGAATGTAACATATGTGCTTCAAAGAATAATTAAGACATTTAAATTATATCAGTCGTTAAAACATTTTTTTTAAACGACTTTAATACATTACTTAAAAATTGAAAATGCAAATATTTGTTTAATTGTATTATTTATTTAAACTTTTATAAATCAATTTGAACTAGTGCGTGTACCGTAGATGGCTCACGTGAGGTGATTTAAATTAGTTACATTATTTGTTTTTGGTGTGTACAAACTTGTAAATAATTATAAAACATTGGTACGGCCGTTTTTAGAAAGTTTCTTAATCGTATTTAACATATACCAAAATTGAAATAAACGAATAATGTTGCAAACTGCATACATCGTTTCCCCCCGCATCCCAGTTGTAAATCGCGGGTTGCAGTGTTAAGAACGTTCTAGAAAATTTTGATTTTGACTAATTAGTGTTTGTGTGGAACAAAATAGTGTTTACCAAAGGGTTTTGAAACTCTCCGAAGTACACCCTGTATATAAATCTGAATTGTAAGCTTATTTTTAAATATTCTATGTTTTGTCGTTTTTGTTAAGTCACAAATAATACTTTAAAAATCTTTACGCCACCTTTCTCAAAAATCTCCGCTTTTTTGGTCGTAATGGCTTTCCAAAATGTTAGTTGCGAGGCCCAAAATTCATTTTTCTTTGTTCAACGTAGTGCTTTCGGCCATTTGCAAGTTAACGTTATCGCGCTTTCCGGCATCGTGCATTTGGGTTTTTAAATAGGCACACGTGTTTATCGGTTTGTAATAATAATCTCTTATAAATAATTACAAAGCCCCGTAACGATCGTTTTTGGCAATTTTTGAAAATCTTAATATTTTCTGCTTTAATTCGAAACACCCTTTATAATGGAATTTGCGTTTGCACGTAATTAATTTGGAATTGACGCTTACTTTGTAAAATTAAAGCAAATTATTGGGGTTTTGTTTAGAGATCACAAAAAAAATTATATACAAGGTGTTTCGCATTTTGGTGCACCACTGTGAAATTTATTGCAGTCGTTCAAACGTTTTTTTCGCGATTTTAAAAGTTAAATTTACTTGACGATATACTATACGCAGAAAAGTATTAAACTCGACTTTTTTTGATAACTCGAATTATTTTTATTTTTCCTTCGATTTCGACTTATCGAGGTTCGACTGTAATTATAAATTAACATTAAAGTTACTATACAAATAGCATTTATTGTGTATAAAATTGAGATCTTTACTGTAAACAATTTTTTTTCATATTCCTGTCATTCTTCATTAAATTGTTGTAATCGAGATCGCCCAATTTTTATTTTTTTAATTTTTATTTTACCTTATACCAATGCAATCAAAAAGGTTTTACTAAAATTTAATCAAAGGCCCTGGATTCCAAGCTTTTGCCATTTTTACGTTTTAGGGCACTCCATTATTAACAAAAATTTAACGTAAAGTTCTAAGACTTGGTAATAAAAATTCCGTAGATAGCACGATTTTTCAACAACATTGTACTGATTTATTTACTTCAGTACTATGGCTATTTATTTATACGTCTATTCAAAATTACAACTAAAAAAATTTTAAAAGTAGCATAAAATTCCCACAAAGTTTAAGTTATTGTTTTTATTTTTTTAACTTTAAAAACGTTATGTTCCTATTTTAAGCAACTTTTTGAATTAATTCAAAAAATTAAATGTTATAAAAGTTATAATTCTGAAAAAAATATTTAGTATTTTTGAATCATTTTTTGAAGTTCTAATTAAGCAAGTTTTTTTAAATCTAAATTTCCACTAGGTTCTAATGACCAGGGTTGCCAGAAAATTTTCATCCAAGCCATCTATGATCAAAAGTCGCACAATATTCTGAAAAGTTTTCACAACAAAAAAAACATCACATGGTACATTCCCATGCAGAATTTTTATATATCAAATAAACACATATTAAAATAATATATTTTGATAGTTCCAAATTGTTGCCAATGATAAGGAATAAAAAAAGCCCAATTTAAATTTAGCAGCATATGTATAGGAAAAGCGCACAATACGCGACCAATCGTCCAATCTGGCAACCCTGCTAATGACACAAATACAAAAATATAGGTATATATTCCAAAGTTGTAAACGGCCTCCTACATAAAATTTTCAATATAATTAATCATGGATCTTGAATCAATGAAATATGAGCTTTTCAAGACCATATAAGATTAAAAATTTCTATGAATTTTTTTTTAATAAAACAGGTTCGTGGTGCTCAAGTGTAAGAAGTCTAACACGAAATTATTAATTGATTTATAGACCACTAGGCTCGTTTTTTTTGTCAGGGGCCTTTTCTTCTTATTTCTCAACTCGGGATTTTGCTTATGATTTATCGTTCGAGTTAAGTGACAAAAAATTAGTTTATTAAAACAAATGGCACTAATCTCCAGCTTAGAACTTAAGTTTCTTATCCTTTGTTGTATAAAAGTAAAAAAAATACATTAAAAGTTGCAGATCAAAGTGTAAGAACAGGTCAAACTTCAAATGACAGAACAACCAAAAATTTTCCAATAATTAAAAATCAATTAAGTCATTCTCTAAATTAAACTTTTGCCTAACGTTTAAAAAACACCTTGAAACTGCTGATTATGGAACTGGAGACATCATTTGTATGCAACTTAAGGCTTATCTAATGGTTCTCATAAAACACACGTCTTCGGTTTTTGAGTCATTGCCAGGCATGCCTTTAATTTATTTATTGCTTTCCAAGATTTTAAAGTAGCGCTAACTTTGACTAACTGTAAGTTAAATTATTGAGGAGTAATAAAATTTCTCAAAACCCAAAGTTCGTTGTCTTTAAAACAGTTAAAAATGGTATTGTCTCCTGATGAGGCAAAATGTGCTCCTCTTCTTGGAGCTTTGCACCACAGTATCAACATCTCGTTATGTTAATTTTATGTTAGAAGTGCAAGGACCTAGTTGAGAATTTTCTACGTGGGTCGTCAAACAATGTATCAATATTAAGAGTCATAAAGATTTGTTCATTACCATCATAAGGTCAAACATCTTGTAATCAAATCATAATCATATGAACCATAAAATAGAAAACCGTAACATCAATCTTGGTTTGATAGAAATCTCAACGTCCATTCGCCGAACTGTAGGTAAATGGGTTGAATTTTTATGGTGAAGTGCAACTCTTACTTTCGTATGAGATTTAGATCGAGCTAGCTGTGCCCCGCGGTTTCATCCGCCGTTCAATTTAAAAGAAATCGGGTTATTTATAAATAATTTAGAGTATTTCGTCGGGCGACCGCCCTCGGCGCCGCGTTGCATCGCAGCGTCCGCCCGCGCTATTACTTCGGTGTCGCTGAGCGTTTTTTTTATCGGCTCCCAAGGGTCGTTGCGTGATGCTAAATAGCCTACAGCCGTCCTCAAGAATTGGGCTATCAAATGAAAAAATAATTTTTCAAATTCGACTGGTAGTTCTAGAGATTAGCGCGTTCAAACAAAAAAAAAAAACAATACCTTCAGCTTTATGTTAGTATAGATCAGGGGTGGCCAAGCCGTGGCTTGTGGGCCGCGTGCGGCCCGACTTGAACATTTTTCCGGCCCGCGAGATTCATCACACTTTTACAAAATATATCTATTTACTTTATAATGGCTCAAGTTGTGAAAACCAATGTTTTAAAATACAGTAAAACCTGTTTTTGTGCGGTTTTTTTTATGCGAATTTACTTTTGTGCGCTCTGTTTTGTGCGATTTTATTTTTGTGTAATTTTTTTTGTGCGATTTTTTTTATGCGGTTTATGACTTTATGGTACAAAAAAAAATCTATTGAAATCTTATCTTCAAGCGACGAAAGTGATTATGAACCAATTTATTCCAAGAAGATGCGCGTTTTAGATTACGACGAATAGCAGTGAACTATTTAATGTACAAATTGAAAACTTCTCCATGTATATGTACAATGAAGAATTAAATGTTTTTAGAATTTTTCCAGGTCTAATTTATTTATTTAATTTAATTGAAAGCATTTTTTCATCTATTTCGTAAATAATTGATGTATTTTCTAAATGCGACTTTTTTTATGCGGTCCCTATCCACCGCATAAAAAAAGTTTTAGGTAGTATATCGTACAAAGTTGTTTATTATATGTAAGTATTTATAAAATTTTCGAATTTTTTTTTGTACGATTTCTTTTATGCGGTCTCTATCCACCGCACAAAAACAGGTTTTACTGTAATACTTTATTTGTGCGTCCATGTATTCAAAAATGACTGTCGAAATTATGAGAAAAAATGACTTTGATTTTTAAATAATATTCTTGCGAATATATGACAGATATTGCATATTTTATTTAAGAGTTTACTTTTATATAATTTAATATGCGGCCCGCGGAGTTATGATGCATTTCCAAAGTGGCCCGCAAGATCATTTGGGTTGACCACTCCTGGTATAGATAATATAAGGACTGGTTTTCTTTATTGAAAATGGTTTGTATTTTAATTTTTGACATAAGCCTTCTGGGTTTAATATTTTTTTTTAAATTATTTGCCCTGGTAATACTAAAGTTATTATACAGGGTGTTTTCAATTAAGTGTCAAAGCCTAAAAAGAGTTATGGAGGTAATTTTTTAAAAACGTTTCAATTATGTAATATTTCTAAATTGGATTGTTTGAAAAAGTTATAGTAAAATCAAAATAGAGACCATCTTTATAAATCTCAGGTATTTTTGACCTACAGCATTAAATTGCCTAATTAAGGAACATATCCGACGGCGTCAACAATATAACAATTTATGTTATTTTACCACCTATAAAATAAATTGCATATAAATGCTTGTAAAGTGAAAATAAAAAATCGATGTTGTGTTTAATGAAAATTTTGGCTAAAAGCCGAATATACAATTGTAGAAAAAGTATGCACTTTTTGCCTAAATGTGCACATAAGTACGTCGTTTCATTTGGGTACAGCACTTTTTTCTTTTTAAATCAAAAAATTAATGTCAAGAAATCAGTTGAATAATTTTAATCGTTCCCTCTCACTCGCATTGATCAAGTTGACGTATCTTTTCGCTCCCTTCCGCTTATTGCTATGTTAAATATGATTTTAAAACATGAAATTGATATTTACTAAAATTTATGACTTGAAAAACCAAAGAAAAAATAGGCAAATCTAATAAGTACGAAGATGTGCGCATTCGAGCGAAAAGTGGCACATTTCCGAGCGAGGGAGGCAAATGAAGCGAGACGCGGAGCGGCGCGCTTTATTTTCCCGAAATCGGAATGTGCCACTTTGAACTCGAATGTGCACACTTGGCCTTAAGCGGAATTTACAATAATTAACTCTAACAACAATCGTACATGTTTATATAACTCATTAGTAATTAAAAATGTGTAACTAATACTTATTGAGGCAATTTTGATCGCTCCCTCTCACTTGCACTTATGCGATTCTTGTATCTTTTACTCGCTCCCACTCATTGAAAAATAAAAAGATACACTATTTTGTATATTTTTAGTTAAATTCAATAAATACGAAGATGTGCGCATTCGGGCGAAAAGTGGCACATTTCCGAGCGAGGGAGGCAAATGAAGCGCGACGCGGAGTGGCGTGCTTTTTCCCGAGATCGGAATGTGCCACTTTGAGCTCGAATGTGCACATTCTGTTTTAAGCATGATTCACAAAATTCAGGCCAAAAAATTAGAGAAAAAATTAGTTTAATAATTCACAGTTCCTTTTTACTTGCACCTACTATTTAAATTATAGATTAAAAACTTTTTCTGAGCAAAATTATAAGTCATTACTATTTTTATTAAAAGAAATCTTTTTTTCGAGTATATGAAAATTGTAATTAAAATTTTTTTTTATGTTAAATATTTCTTGCTGTAAAATTCCTAATTAATTATAGCAATGATTATTCGCTTTTTTTTTTAAATTATCAAATACTTCTTCAGCATGTGTAATTAAAATTACAATTATATACAACACTACTATGTAATTTTTAAAACAATATCTCAGAAGGCTCTGAGCGACTTTTGTAAATTTTGAAGAATTGCATGTTTGACGCACGAATTTTGGAATTCTACATCAAAATTATCAGCCAATAAACGCTTTGCATAAACAATTAGACAATGTTAACACGAGTCCTTATCAAAAGATTGTGAGCTTTTTAAAATTACTAAAAACCTATTCTTTTTCGAGTGTGATTTATGCGTGCCATTAATTTTTTCGCAAAAAGAGTAAGATTAATAATTAAGATATTTCTGTGCACCCATGGAAGCACTTAAGAATACAAATTGGACAAAAATACAGGTAGAATTTTATCTCGCGAAAACACAGCCTTATATTTCTATTTACAAAATGTAAAAACTGTATAAAAAAAAGAATGAAAGATGTCGTACCTGTTAATGACACGTTGGGACTATTAAATATACAAATTAACGTTAATTTATACAATATGTAAAAACAACTAAAAATAAAATGGAATGCATCAACCTTTTTTTTCCTTCTTTTTTTCGATTCGCGGATTGTTTAATCTTTACAAATTTACTACGTTTTGTGTGTGCCGTTGTTATTTTGAAATATGTTTGCTATGTAAAACATTTCCTATTTTAATTAATTAAATCTAGAGGTTGGTGCCATAATCTTTGCCGAATTTTCTGTATCCCAATCGGACAGTATGATTTAACAACTTCACTTTAAAAATAAAATATTTAAAAAAATTATTAAGGATTAGGGAAATCTGTTGTATCTTGGTCCCTTTGTACCAAGGGCAACTTAAATTTTTTAAATATTTTTTGGGCTTTTGTGACCCATAGTTTTCGATATTTCAAAAGGCCACATTGACAGACATTAACGTAAAGTTGGCAGCAGCTGGCCAATGTACTTTGTTAATGTATGAGATCAATTGAAATTTTTAATCGAAAAAAAGTAAGTCTTTTTATATTCTTTTTACTTAAATATCTTATTGATTTTTATTACCTAATAACAAATGACTCATCGTAATAGAAAGAATATTTATTAATGTTTGCATAGTAGTAGTCTAATTTTGGCACAGTATAATCTTTATTTTTATTATTGAGGTTAACCATCAAAAGTCAGTGTGTTGTAGGGTAGCGAGGGAGAATAGCGCTCACTGGGTAATGGCGCTCACCTCTGTAACTCTGTCAAAATAGAAAGTAGCAACACCCCTAATCGCGTGAAGCGCAAAGAGAGGGGGCCTCTAACAAACAGCGTTGCAAAAGGGCCTTCAGCTCGCGTCATGCGACCGTGAAATACATTTCTTCGTTTGCGGCATCGCTGATCTAATTTTTGGTTAGGTGTTTTTTGTCGGTATGTTCAAAACTTTAAAGCTTATTTAATTATTAATTTTACTTTTCTGACAATAAAACTATTCTATTTTGTGAGAATGTAATCCATTTTGAACAATTGTGTATGATTTTTTTTTAATTTCAAATTCATTACAAATGACCGTTTGGGGTTATACTGCTCATCTGAGCGCCATTACCAAAAAAAGTTGTCAAAGAAAAGAAAAAAAAAACATATGAAACAAAAATCTTACAAGAAATTTTTTTTAGAAAAAGTTTTTCAGGGAGTGAAGATGAAGAGCACCTTTGCGACGATGACAGTGATGACGAAATGGATGTGAATGATGAAAATTATAACAAATGTGTTATTTGCGAAAAATTTGGAAAAAATAACGAGTTGTGGTATCGCTGCACCATCTGCGGACTGTGGGCTCATGCAATATGTTCAGGGTGGGATTCGCCAGATGGGTACATCTGTGATTTATGTGTCCAAAAATAAAATATTATTATTTTTAATTTGTCGTACTTCTAATAATAATAATTGTTTTATATTATATTTAATTTAAATATATCTTACTTGTTAAATTTCAAAAAAAATGTTTGAGCGTCATTACCCAAAGTCAGGGTAATGCCGCTCAATCATGTTTTTTTTTTAATTTTGTCCAACTATTAGTAGGTCAAAGATATATAGTTTTTTTTTTGTAAAATTGTTGATTACTCGATCATTAAAGATTTAGTGTCTTTTGTTAATTTTGATTTATATTAAACATTAAAAAATACACCATGTTTTCGTTAAGTGAACATCATTCTCCCTTCGTACCTTTCCTCGGTCACTGTCAATAAGTTATACCGTGACTCTAGAATCAAAGTGCAATAAATAAAAAATTAGATATACCTTTGTTATAAATTTTTTTTTTTTTTTGCTCCAAATAATATGCTTTGCAAATCTAACAAAAAATTTAAATTTTTGCAAAGTTGACCATTAAGTATGTGAAATTTTAGTGTACGAGAAAAGTTTTGTTAATTTTAGAAACAATTTTAGTGTCATCTCAAAGAAGAACATTAGTAGTTCTTATAATCGAAAAATAAATATATAGTTTTCATAGAACAATGGGTTTTATTTTGCTTAATGGGAATAGAGCCAAGGTACATCACCTCTGTTGTACCTGGACCATAGATCCACTAATTTTTAAATCTTATAGCAATTTGAGTAAACGGTTGGTAATGCTTTCAAATATTTTATGATGAATACCTTATTAGTGCTCCACTTCGTATTCATTTTATCAACAAATTGTTATATACACAATTTAAAAAAAAATTACAAGTAAAAATAGGGCCAACAGGTACAACAGGTTCCCCTACTTTACAAACAAATTACATAGGTAAGAAGTGGCGTATAGCACAATACTTTCAAAGGTCCTCTTGCCAGTTCTGGATGTTAGATCCTGGGAAGGACACCATAATTTTGACTTGTATAGAGGTTGCGTAGTCAAAAAGGTTGAAAAGCGCGGTGCTCTACAGTATATATTGCCCGGCGTGCCCGGCTCTTTAACTCTTCCCGCTCTTTCAAACTATTGAGCTTGCCGCTAAAACATTTTGAGCTGCTTCCAAAGAACCAAACGATCAATTGAGATGTTTACTATCAACCACTGACTAAATTGGAGAAAGCAAAGAAAGATAAACGGCCAGAATTGGCTATTCGTTAAGGTATAATGTGCCACCATGACAATGCGTGACCTCACGCACCTTTACTAACTCGTCAATAATATTATTGGAGCTCAGTTGGAAGCTTCTGTTACATTCACCATATAGCCCTAACCTTGTACCATCACATTACCATTTATTTCGATCTTTAAATGGTAAAAATTTCACTAATGATGACAACCTGAAATCGCACTTGGTTCAGTTTTTTGCTGATAAGCACCAGAAGTTCTATGAACATAGAAGCATCACGTCATCAGAACGGTGGTAAAAGGTCATAGAACAAAATGGTACAACTATAATCGATTATAATTCATTCTTTGTATAAAAAAATTGAGTTTCATTTCAAACTACAAAACCGAAATTACTTTCGTCAACTCGATGAAATAATAATATGCAAAAAAGTTTGGGAGCCACTAAATCTTTTTTACGTTCCATATAATTAATAACAACAATTTGTGTGTCAGAATCCTGTAATTTCGTTTTAATTAATGCAAAAAATGGCTTAACTTTATAGGATCAAAATTGCTACCGGAATTCCACCACTGGATGACAAAGATCAAAAAGCAAATTTTTGGTCCCAACTAATTATTTATCGCCTTCAAATAGAAAAAGTGCGGTTTATTTAATTTTATACTTCTGCACTTCGAGTTGTAAATAGATTGTTTATACAACAAAAAGTTGGACGAACGGAATACCAAATAGTTAACCGCCTTATTTGGATCTATAACAACTAATTAAGTAAACAACAATTTGGGAAGTGGTAATCTTTTATTTATAGAATCTGATTTTTAGATAAAGAAATTTAGCATTACCCAAGAAAAAAATTGGCACGAGTGTTGGCTCAGGAATGGCAAATAAAAGTGCGAAGGTGCTTGACATTCGGATTGTTGATGATTTCTGAATGGCCTTCGTCAGCTTCTTATCTCTCCAGTTTGCTCTTGCAATAAAAACTGACTCAATTAAAACGACCACGAGACACACCCAGAAGAAGAAGGAGCTCGCCAAAACCCCGGTAATTCTAAGAAGAAAATACTTCTCAAGAGCTTAGTCTTAATTACATCAAAGCCAATCAACAAATCTGATGACAAAATAAGAATCGGCGTGCAAAGGGGTTTATCTTCGAAACTCACGAATCGAGTTGAGAATTTTAAACATATTGAACCAGTACCAGTTTGAAGCGACTGCTAAAAAATATCTTAACGATATTTATGGGCACATTAATTTATCCCCATATTCAGATAAACAGAAAGTCGATCCTAGAACTTTGGGGTCAACGATATCGAAGAATTTTAGCAAATTTTTCTATTCGCAAAAATTGCAAAACAGGTACGCAACTAGAATTTTGAGCCGGCCCAGAACAATGCAAATTGGACCAAGCAACGAAACTTCCACGTCTTCGTACAAATTTTTTCTTCCATCACTTGCCAAGCGCATAAGAAAATTTTTATCCATGTTTCAGATATTTCCACGGGCAGTGACTGATTTATCGATCAATTTGCTTCCCGGTGTTAGAAAAACTTGCATCGTTGTCGTATTTTTTTTCTCGAAATACTCTTCCTCAAAAACTAGTCGTTTTTAGCGACGATTAAGTTTTTATATCTTCGAAAAATGCAGTTTGAATGTTTGGCGAGCTTTTGATTATTTTGTTTTGCTTATTCGTGCAAAATTTATAATTGAACAGTGTTGGGGCGAGACCAAAAATACTTCTCTTTGATTTTGTTTATGGAACCGATCTGTTATCCATTTCTGACATTCTTTGAGTTCTCATTAGTGTATGCTATTAGGAATAATTAGTGATTAGTTGATGTTTGTTATAATATTAGAATTTTAGTTCTTGGAGAATAATTACTCGTAATTAAAAGCGTTAACTTTTGTGTTTAAGCAAAAGTGAATCAATGTAATTGTTTAGTTATTAAACAATGTTTGGTAAGGCAGAGTTAACGGTCACTATTATTTATAAAACTAATAAATATGCATTACGAACCAAAAAAGTAAGAATAAAATCGTCTCCTTAAACGTTGGGTATTAATTTTCCATGGGGAACTAACAACGCGAGCTTATGAATGGATGGAATCTCAATAGTTCTAATTTTAGAATCATTTGGACAAAAAAATCAGATGTTTTATGTTTATATTATGGCGTTATTAAAAAGAATCTAATGGAGAAATTTCAAAAAAAAGACCAGTTTCTTTTTTTTATATACATTTTTGTTTTTTGAGAATTTTTTGGCTAAATTTAATAAGAAAGATAGAAATTAAAAATAATGATTTTAGAGCAATTTCTCTGAGTGATTCTCCAAAATAGATATACACAGTAAAACAAAATAAATATCGGGTTGGCAAGAAAGTAATTTCGGTTTTTTAGTTTAAATTAAACTTAAATTTTTTTATACGACAAATTGATTTTAATTAACTATAAATAAACCATTTTATTCAATGATCTTTTGCCATCTTTTTGGTAACTTTATGATTCTACGTTTATAAAACGTCTGACCCTTATCAGCAAAAAAACTACACCAATTACGAATTCAGGTCATCATCATTACTGACATTTTTCTCATTTGAAAAGTTTTGTAAAGATCGAAATAAATGGTAATGTAATAATGCAAGATCAGGTCTATATGATGAAAGTCAAATCAGTTCCCCCCCAAATCAGTTCAATAATTTTTGACGAGTTGCCAAAGATATGGGAGGTCAAGTGTTGTCACGATAGAACATACTCATTTTAAGATTAGTTAATTCTGGCCGTTTGTCTTTGTTTGCTTCCTCCTATTTGGTCAGTTTTTGAAAATAACCATCTGATCTGATCATTTGGTTTTTGGAAGCAGCTCAAACTAAACAATACCTTTACAATTCCACCAAAGTAATCTTTTTAATGTCTTTTAGCTTTTGATGTGGTTTGTGCTAGTTCATTATGCTAGGCCCACAATCGTTTTCAATTAATGTAATTATAGATAACTCTTTTTTCATCACCATTGATGTTCAATTAAAAAAAAATCGATTTCGTGGTTTTTGAGATGCATATTACAAATACTCATTGGTTGAATTAGATTAATATCCTTTAATTTAAACTATCTTAAGTTATAAATAAGTACTGTCAACTGTCAAACAAAAAAACTAGTCCTATTTATTTATTTTACCTCCATATATGGTGTTTGCATAAAGGATAATTTAAAATTTTAGCAATTTCTCGCATAGATTGAGCACATAGCCAAGAGTACAAAAGTTGCTGCATAAAAATAATTTCTAGCAATTGCTGTGATTTGGAACGCACGTAGAATTGTAGGTCCCTTGTATCATTTAAAAGCAGTACAACATTCACCATAAGGATACAAACGAAGCAATCGCATAAACAAAAAGCCTAAAAATAGAAAGAAAGACATTAATTGAACAAATAATAAACAATATAGCCAATAATATCAAATTTTGAAGTTATTTCTATAAAAAAAGACCGCCTGTCCAGTTCTTTTGTACATTTTTCACAGCAATCCATTTGATTTAAACAAAAAAAAATACAAAAACAAAAAACTAAATTAAAATATATTAAGTGGAAATTAAAAATAAAACCGTGTATGAATTTATAATCAAAAACATATCATATTTCATTTGGTTTTAAGAAAAACATTCGAAGATGGGTGTAATTTGACATCGTAAAATTGTAAAAAAAATACGAAAATTTTTATTGAACTTATAAGTACTTCTTTTGACCCATTGAGTCTAAAATTTTACCAAGCAACGCAAGTTGCGTGCACACATTTCACGAAAATCTGATTGTTAAAGTTAGCTGTTTAAGAAAGTAGGTTAAATGTTGTGAATTATGCTTCAAATCGAGTGTGCACATTCGAGCTCAAAGTGGCACATTCCGATCTCGGGAAAATAAAACGCGCCGCTCCGCGTCGCGCTTTATTTGCCTCCCTCGCTCGGATATGTGCCACTTTTCGCTCGAATGTGCACATCCTCGTATTTATTGAATTGGTCTACTTATTCTTCGCCCTTTCAGATCATAAATTTAAATTTAGTGTAGTAAATACCAATTCTATGCTTGAAAAACGTATTTACCATAGCAATGAGTGGAAGGGAGTGAAAAGATACGATAATCACGTCAGTGCAAGTGAGAGGGACCCATTAAAATTATTCAACTAATTTTTTGTCTAATCTATTGACCTAAATTATTGTGAACCATGCTTAAAACCGAGTGTGCACATTCGAGCAAAAAGTGGCACATTCCGATCTCGGGAAAAAAAAGCGCGCCGCTCCGCGTCGCGCTTCATTTGCTTCCCTTGCTCGGAAATGTGCCACTTTTCGCTCGAATGCGCACTTCTTTGTTTTTATTGAATGTGTTTACTTATTCTTCGCACTTTCAGATATAAATCTAAATTTAATGTAGTAAATATCGATTCCTTGTTCGAAAAACGTATTTACCATAGCAATGAGTGGAAGGGAGCGAAAAGATACGATAATCACGTGGGTGCAAGTGAGAGAAACCCATTAAAATTATTCAACTAATTTTTTGTCTAATCTATTGGGCTAAATTATTGTGAATCATGCTTAAAACCGAGTGTGCACATTCGAGCTCAAAGTGGCACATTCCTATCTCGGGAAAATAAAGCGCGCCGCTCCGCGTCGTGCTTTATTTGCTTCCCTCGCTCGGAAATGTGCCACTTTTCGCTCGAATGTGCACATCCTCGTATTTATTGTATTTGTTCACATTAATTTCAGATTTAAAAAGAAAAAATTATGTACCCAAAGAAAACGACATATGTTTGTGCACTAGACTGGACCAAAGAAATCGACTATTTTTTTTTTAATAGAACACCGAAAATATTTAGGATGATATAAAAAATTATCGTCAAAATTTGAGCCCTTAATTTTAATATTTTAAAGAAGGCTCAGTTACATATTGTTTGGAAACCACTGGCCTAGCTATACACAAACCCAAGATAAGCAATGTAACACGTGATTGTCTTTAATTAAGTTAGGTCAAAGAAGTATAACTTCTAAACACGCGTACATCAGTACACGTTTCGTTTTTGTTTTTTTTTTTTTGATAAAAAAACAAATGTTTCAATATAAGCATCCTTTTATTGTGTTGATATATCTCAGAAAAAATACAAAAACAGAACAACCCATGTTTAACATGTTTTGCTCCAAACGAACCTAAATTATGGGCTAATTCCACCACATCGCACCTCAATCTTTAAAAATAGATTTCAAGATTCCATAATCAATTACTTAAATTACTTTGGGAGAACTACCAAGACGCCACCTCAAAGTTTCGTAATTATTTCAAAAACAGCCGACGCCCCGCGTCATCCAACAACCCCTTCGCAGAAAATCGCATAAAGAACAATTAAGCGTTTTATAATTCTTTTGCGACGCAACCAAACTTAGATAACGTCAACACGCACCTTTCGGACAACAACCACATAAAAGCAAAGAACAATATATTATTGTCTCGCCGTATCAGAAAGAGAATATTAATAACTTGTCAAAGTATTAATAAAGCCATACATTACATTGCACGCGGGATAAGTTACGCCGTTCCTTGTTATTGAACTAAAAAGCCATTATCAAGTTCAAGGCGATTCAGTGACATTTCACGAAAAGAAATGCACTTTTTTGAAAATGCATCGAAGCGAGCGGCACACGTCGCCAACTCGATTTCCATGTTACATTAAAATGGTATTCGAATTCCAAATGGGCTCCTCATGGCATACCTAATGTGTGGTAAGTTCTTCGCCAGCAGCACGGGCTGGAACTCATCTATAAGAGGAGGATTCATGGCTGTCAAACGCATTTTGTTCATCAACGACTCGGAAGGCGCTTACTTAACCCCTCGCGTTTTCGGTGCCTTCTTCTTCTTCGAGTTTCGCAAGAAAAGGTGAAGTGTGGGGCGTGCCGTTTTACGAAAGCCTGGAATTTCAAGTAAGCAATAAAATGAGCATTTTTAGAAGAAGAATACATTTTGCGGTTTTTGGCCTTTGTGCGCGTCGAAGGACGGGGTGGTCGCTCTTTTCGACCCAGCTCGCGCTCCTTCAGAATACTAATAATCGAAAAAATTGCTTATGCATGTATGTTGGTCACTGGTACTCACGTAATTTTATTTTAGGTTTTCCATAAATCCATTGTCGCGCTCAAAGACATTTCTCGTCCCTACGTTTCAAGACTGATTTCTGTGATTTTCGACCGGCTTCATCGATGAAGATTAGATAGTTTATTTTTCGCATGTACAAAATGGATTTACGATTTTTCGTAAGTATTTTTGTTTTAATTTATTTACTTCTAAAGAAGTGCCATTAATTACTTTTTTGCAAAATAAAGTCAAACTCGTTTCGCGTAGTGAACGAAAGCGAAATTAATGGTACTAAGAGAGGTCAAAAAAAGTAGATCGGAATTTTTTAAAAAACTCCCGCAATTTTTTGCAGGTGTTAAATATTAATAAGAAATGTTTATTAATCGTTTCCTTTAGGTGGGCGTTTTCTAAACAAAATTAGTCATCGGAATTAAAAGCGTTGAACTCGAACTTGCATTCGTTTTGCTTTTGAAAAAAATTATTTGATACAGTGGACACTCGGTTATTCGGACTAATTGTTGTTGCAGCTCATTCGGATAATCGAAAATTCGGTTAATTGAATTTATAGGACAAAAAAAACGAAATTTCGCTATACATAATGTGAGCATACGTCTTGTTTTCAATGGGACTGTTCCGTTTGCAGATCATTTATCCCGTTGTCCCATTAAGGACGACAAAATGTCCCGTTTTGAAAAAATTGTCAATTATGATACCGAATATTAAAAAATCCTAACAATAATTTTATTCTTGCCCCCTTATTTAAATACAAATTAATTTCTTAATGAAAAAGTAAAAATTATGAAAAATAAGCGAAGCCCCAGGGAAAACTACTGCCTTTCGTAAAGATCGCCTTTAAAGCTTTTTCGATACTTAACGGATCATAGTTATTCCTTTTAATCTTTTCTTTGTTATTTTACTCTTCACATTTGAGCACAACTTGTTTTTTTTTGTTAATTTAGATTGCTTTCTTGTCTTCTTTGATTTTTGTTTATTCTCCATTCTCTCAGTTTTTAATTAAAATTTTTGTTTCGCACACTGTTGTTATTTAATCCAAAACATTTTATAAATCAATATACATATAATATATGTAAAAATATTAAAACTTATTTAATTATTAAAAAAAATTGCTCAAGTACAACAAAGTTTCATTTTATGATTGTAGGTTAGGTTTATAATATAACGTTATTTCATTAAAAATACTTACTCGTAAATAATTATTTTAAGCTGTACTAATCAACAATACTTCATATTACAGAACTAAACTTTTTAAATAGTTAATATCGTTGGTTGTTTATTTAAAAACTTATAAATGTAAACTGTCTCTTGAAGTCCGGACAAGCAAAATAGTATGTCCCTATTGCGCGATACACTCTTAAATGTCTCAAATAACCGGTACGTCCAAGTTTATAAGTGTAGGTGTTAATGATACGGTCGAAAATAGTCATAAAATAGTCATAAAATAGCATAAATGTTATAGAATTGAAATCTAATACTCATTAGCTTTCAAATATCATATAATGCACATATATAAATAGAAGTGGCAATTAAATTTAACGCGACTGAAAAATTGAATATTAGTCGTTGTCGCCCAACTTTGCTCAGGGCGTGGATTTAAGTGCAAATGTCAAACCGCTTATACTTTTATATTTTTTCTTTAAACAATAACAAAAGAATAATTGCAAACTTAGTAAATTGTTTTCAAAATTGATGAAGTTATGTATTCTTTGTATTTTTTAAAAAGATTATTGTGTACTTTTTGAATAAATTAATGTATTCACGTAATGTATCATAAATCGGGACATCGTCTCATAATAGGGACTTTTACCTTAGTAAATATCGATTCCATGTTCGAAAAACGTATTTACCATAGCAATGAGTGGAAGGGAGCGAAAAGATACGATAATCACGTGGGTGCAAGTGAGAGGGACCTATTAAAATTATTCAACTAATTTTTTGTCTAATTTATTGGGCTAAATTATTGTGAATGATGCTTAAAACCGAGTGTGCACATTCAAGCGAAAAGTGGCACATTCCGACCTCGGGAAAAAGAAGCGTGCCGCTCCGCGTCGTGCTTTATTTGCTTCCCTCGCTCGGAAATGTGCCACTTTTCGCTCGAATGTGCACATCCTCGTATTTATTGTATTTGTTCACATTAATTTCAGATTTAAAAAGAAAAAATTATGTACCCAAAGGAAACGACATATGCTTGTACACTAGACTGGACCAAAGAAATCGACTATTTTTTTTTTTAATAGAACACCGAAAATATTTAGGATGATATAAAAAATTATCGTCAAAATTTGAGCCCTTAATTTTAATATTTTAAAGAAGGCTCAGTTGCATATTGTTTGGAAACCACTGGCCTAGCTATACACAAACCCAAGATAAGCAATGTAACACGTAATTGTCTTTAATTAAGTTAGGTCAAAGAAGTTTAACTTCTAAACACGCGTACATCAGTACACGTTTCGTTTTCGTTTTTTTTTTTTTTTTGATAAAAAAACAAATGTTTCAATATAAGCATCCTTTTATTCTGTTGATATATCTCAGAAAAAATACAAAAACAGAACAACTCATGTTTAACATGTTTTGCTCCAAACGAACCTAAATTATGGGCTAATTCCACCACATCGCGCCTCAATCTTTAAAAATAGATTTCAAGATTCCATAATCAATTACTTAAATTACTTTGGGAAAACTACCAAGACGCCACCTCAAAGTTTCGTAATTATTTCAAAAACAGCCGACGCCCCGCATCATCCAACAACCCCTTCGCAGAAAATCGCATAAAGAACAATCAAACGTTTTATAATTCTTTTGCGACGCAACCAAACTTAGATAACGTCAACACGCACCTTTCGGACAACAACCACATAAAAGCAAAGAACAATATATTATTGTCTCGCCGTATCAGAAAGAGAATATTAATAACTTGTCAAAGTATTAATAAAGTCATACATTACATTGCACGCGGGATAAGTTACGCCGTTCCTTGTTATTGAACTAAAAAGCCATTATCAAGTTCAAGGCGATTCAGTGACATTTCACGAAAAGAAATGCACTTTTTCGAAAATGCATCGAAGCGAGCGGCACACGTCCCCAACTCGATTTCCATGTTACATTAAAATGGTATTCGAATTCCAAATGGGCTCCTCATGGCATACCTAATGTGTGGTAAGTTCTTCGCCAGCAACGCGGGTTGGAACTCATCTATAAGAGGAGGATTCATGGCTGTCAAACGCATTTTGTTCATTAACGACTCGGAAGGCGCTTACTTAACCCCTCGCGTTTTCGGTGCCTTCTTCTTCTTCGAGTTTCGCAAGAAAAGGTGAAGTGTGGGGCGTGCCGTTTTACGAAAGCCTGGAATTTCAAGTAAGCAATAAAATGAGCATTTTTAGAAGAAGAATACATTTTGCGGTTTTTGGCCTTTGTGCGCGTCGAAGGACGGGGTGCTCGCTCTTTTCGACCCAGCTCGCGCTCCTTCAGAATACTAATAATCGAAAAAATTGCTTATGCATGTATGTTGGTCACTGGTACTCACGTAATTTTATTTTAGGTTTTCCATAAATCCATTGTCGCGCTCAAAGACATTTCTCGTCCCTACGTTTCAAGACTGATTTCTGTGATTTTAGACCGGCTTCATCGATGAAGATTAGATAGTTTATTTTTCGCATGTACAAAATGGATTTACGATTTTTCGTAAGTATTTTTGTTTTAATTTATTTACTTCTAAAGAAGTGCCATTAATTACTTTTTTGCAAAATAAAGTCAAACTCGTTTCGCGTAGTGAACGAAAGCGAAATTAATGGTACTAAGAGAGGTCAAAAAAAGTAGATCGGATTTTTTAAAAAACTCCCGCAATTTTTTGCAGGTGTTAAATATTAATAAGAAATGTTTATTAATCGTTTCCTTTAGGTGGGCGTTTTCTAAACAAAATTAGTCATCAGAATTAAAAGCGTTGAACTCGAACTTGCATTCGTTTTGCTTTTGAAAAAAATTATTTGATACAGTGGACACTCGGTTTTTCGGACTAATTGTTGTTGCAGCTCCTTCGGATAATCGAAAATTCGGTTAATTGAATTTATAGGACAAAAAAAACGAAATTTCGCTATACATAATGTGAGCATACGTCTTGTTTTCAATGGGACTGTTCCGTTTGCAGATCATTTATCCCGTTGTCCCATTAAGGACGACAAAATGTCCCGTTTTGAAAAAATTGTCAATTATGATACCGAATATTAAGAAATCCTAACAATAATTTTATTCTTGCCCCCTTATTTAAATACAAATTAATTTCTTAATGAAAAAAGTAAAAAATTATGAAAAATAAGCGAAGCCCCAGGGAAAAATTTTGAGAACGCAACTACGGTTTTAGAATTACTTGAATTTTTTTTAAAGTAAATTGATCATTGGTAATCGTGGCGAAAAGCGGAGTGTGCACATTCGAGCTCAAAGTGGCACATTCCGACCTCGGGAAAATGAAGCGCGCCGCTTCGCGTCGCGCTTCATTTGCTTCCCTCGCTCGGAAATGTGCCACTTTTCGCTCGAATGCGCACATCTTTGTTTTTATTGAATTTGTTCACTTATTCTTCGCCCTTTTAGATCATAAATTTAAAAGTGTAGTAAATATCGATTCTATGTTGAAAAACGTATTTACCATAGCAATGAGTAGAAGGGAGCGAAAATATACGATAATCACGTCGGTGCAAGTGAGAGGAACCCATTAAAATTATTCAACAAATTTTTAGTTTAATTTTTTGACCTACATTATTGTGAATCAAGCTTAAAACAGAGTGTGCACATTCGAGCTCAAAGTGGCACATTCCGATCTCGGGAAAATAAAGCGCGCCGCTCCGCGTCGCGCTTCATTTGCTTCCCTCGCTCGGAAATGTGCCACTTTTCGCTCGAATGCGCACATCCTCGTATTTATTGATTTTCATTTACAAATACCACATTTGTGAAAGTTCTTACTTGTATTATTGCAATGAATGGGAGGGAGGGAAAAGATACAAATCTCCATTAAGTGCAAGTGAGAGGGAATTATCAAAATTGCCTCAAAGGGTATTTATAAACATTATTATAGGTGTTACCATATATGCAAGTGTAACATTGGGAAACTGAATAAATTATTAAAAATAATTCTTTATGCACTTTGTTTAAATAAATTATAGAATTTGATTATTTAATAGGTTACTTTTCTTTATCAAAATCGTAGCTTTTATCTATACATCTATACATATAAATAAAATTAAAGTGTCTGTCAGTGATTTGAAAATAAAAACTTTTTCTTAAGCTCATATGGTTATTTGAATGTTACTAAAGCCCAACATGCGTTTTTAAAATTGTTGTCTGTCTGTCTGTCTGTCGGTCTGTCAGTTTGTCCGTCCGTATCTCGGAAACGGCTGAACCGATTTTGACGGGACTTCATTTGACAGGTAGAGGACATTTCAAACAGTAACATGCTTTTTATTCCGAAAATATTTACTATTAAAATTAAAATTAAATGTTAAGTTTTGTATTTTAAATTCATTGTATTGTAATTATTGTTTATTGCGGCTAATGCTTTCTCTCTTAAGGTGGTTCCCATAACCAGATGTTGATTGTAAATCTCATGGCACTTTTATAATCCGTAACGAATCCTACGTTGTACATATTGGCTTCACTCAAGACCCCTAATTTCAACATTACAAGATGTTATAATTTATGTTAGTGCTTTTAATAGAATTTATTTTTTCGATGAATTATTTTGTGAACATTGCAGAAATTTGTTGTAGCTTGCTACAGTGTTTTTTGTTTGTTTACTGGCTTATTTTTGATTACTGTAAATGTACATAATTTTAACATAAGACTTGAGAACCATGAATCGTATCGTAGAAATGTTGGCTTTTAAAGTTATTACAGAATCGTAAAAAATCGCTTTTTTGTGTGCAAATCTAACCGTTTAACTCTTTTAGTTTCGGAGGTCAAAATTATCGAAAATAGCATGTTTTTAAAAATTATTTTTTGGAAAACTCTTGGTGCTTTGCCCTTTTCAAAATTTCATTTTCCCTACGCAAAAGAATCGCTCAGTAATATAGGATATTTTATTTTAATAAAAATATTTTTTTTTAACACAATACCCGAGCGAAGCGGGCGGACCAGCTATCTTTAATAAGAGCTTCTATTTTTAAAAAGGGCAGTTTAAAAATTAATTTACATAATAATAGGGACAAGTCTAAACCTTCAAATTGTTGCCGTATGGCAACAAGAGCAAAAAAGAACAATTTTTATATTTTAACCACTCGCCCGTAATGGTGTTTTGAATAATGATTTCAAAGTCAAAATTTTCAATAAAAAAAAATAAAACACAAGTCTGAATCTTTAATACCGATTTTCTTTAATTAAACTCTTTATTCTTTCGGGTTTATCGGAAATCAAAAATCCGGAAGATTCCAAATAAGCAAAATTTTTAATACTCCGTTCACAAATTTTTTAGTACCTACTGTATTTGTGTTGCAAAAATAAACTGATAACTTTGATCACTAATTACTTCAAAAAATAACAATGCGTCTTATGCTGATTGTGTACATGTCTTATGGAAAAAATTCCCAAAATTCTAAATCTTTATCGTTTTTAGCGATTAAACCAAAAATGAAAGAGATACGAGTTTATCTCTGTATTAAACTGTAAATTTTATAAATAATCTTTTGGTTTGAAAAGGCTGTAGAGAAAAATAGTTTTGCCTATAGACACTAGGGGTGCATGGATATATCCCATCAAGATCTAAAAGAAATCTGTTTTTCAAAAAATTGTTTCCCGGTTTTGACTAATTTTGGGGCATTTTGGTTTAGCCTTGGTTACTGATGTAATATGATCAAATTTCCTCGAAATTCTCAATGACAATTTTAGGTATTGTTGTGAAGAAAAAAATTACGTTTGAAAATACGAAGATTTTTTGACGTTAAAAGGATAGCCGACAAAAATGACTTCGACTATGCACACTACTGGCTCATAAGAACGTTGTCTTAAAATATAAAACCAATTCATTGCCAGAATAATTTTTTTTCAATTTTTTTCTCTATTTTGACAAAGATTTTGATGAAAACTCAAAGATGAGGGAGTTATAGCATTCTGTAAAATTAATTATTTTTTTAAATTTAGACAGCGATAACTTCAAGCACGCCTTTCTCTATGACTTAACATTGCATTCTAATTGTTTTTTTTTAAATCAAAATTTAAGTTTGAAAAAGGTTTATTAAACGACTAAACTCACAAGGCATTGCTCACAATTGATTTTAGCATAAATAAAAATCCAATACTCGACAAAAAACTGCAAGTCACATTTTGCGCAAGGAATGTTTATATTTCGTGTTTGATTTATGTAAAAAAAACCGTTAAAAAGTCATTATCGAAGTTCAAACACCCTGCAATGGTGTGTATTAGAGTGGTGTAAAAAATGCCATAATAAATGAACGCGTTTTTTGAATTCAAGGAACGGACTTAACTAAAAAACACAATGGCAATGTAGGAGTTTAATCTGATTACATTACAAAACGACTTGTCGAAAATGTTCCTGCATGTTTGTTTTGCTATTATCTTCGAATACGGTGGAAGAGGTATTTTCAGAGAAAAAAAAGGACGAGTCACGGTTTAGTGGAACAACAACCGAAATTAATATCTTGTCGTGAAGTAATTAAATTTATCAAAAAATAATAGAAAACATCTCGTTACTAAAAGGGGTACTTAATTTCATTATAAACGCTCTATAATTACCGATTTAGTGCTTTATTTTCTTCCTTCGAAGGATAATCGCAAAATTCCAAAATTGTCCGCTCGAATAAACAGACAAACACACGATTTACATTAAAAGCAATAAAATTAAGAAAACACAGACTGGATGTTGATTTTCCCAAACCGGTCTTACTATATAAATAAACAACAAGTACATCGACGATGTAAAACTGATAACTAAAAAAAACTCATCCGAGTTACAGTAAAACCTCGATTATCCGGACCTCAGTTATACGGATTTGCGATTATCCGAATTGTTTGAACTAGTTGCGAAAATTAAAGCTCGGTATTTCTTACCAAATATTTTATTTTATTTTGCATTTTGCAAGAAACAGTGTTTTTTGTTTTGTTGATTTTAAGATAATATGCGACTGTTTTATTTAGTGATTAATATTTGTTGCGTTTTTTGCAAACATACACCGAACAATTTGAACAATTTTTTTCTTGTTAAAACAGGACGCTTTGTAATCGGGTTTAAGGACGTTGAGATGGTATAGTCCCAAACAAAAATTTGAAATGTTGCCATTCAGAAATGCCTTGTATTAAATAATTATAAGACTAACTATATTTATTATTAAGATTTATTATGGTTATCAAAAATTTTTAATCTTATAAATATTGTCTATTTGATTTTATAATATTAAATAATTTTAGATGAATGGATTAACTTTTGTATGTTTTGTACAAACTTATAGAAAAAAAAATATGAAAAATAGAGATTACAATTAAAAAATTTAAAAAAAAAAATTTAATAATTAAAAATAAAGTAATTTAATGGTTTAGTCACAGAATAGCTAACAACCAGAACGGCAACTCGTAGGATTTAGCTCAGCCCGCGCATTCTAACTGCGCATCGATATCGGCCATATTGAAAAGATAGAAACATTTGTTTTGATTCTAACGTGTGTTTTTATTTATTTGCGGTGAACTGCCAAATATTTGTGGGCGATATCTGACTAGTGTTGCTATCTTAAAATAATACATGAACGATTCATTCAAAAACTACCGTTTAAATAATAATGGCTTTTTCAAAACCTGGCTCTTTCATGCCATTTTCCCTCTTCACATCACATTAAATACAGTTTCTTCTATAAAATAAAAATGGTTTTTTTAAATGTTAAGTGGCAGCAGCAAAAGATTTAAAAATATGAAGTACGTTCCTGAGTTTCGGCTACTTTGTTACTAAACCGTCTCTGCTTTTCGCCTTTCAATATGGCCGTCGAGTGTCTGACTGAGATCAAACGCGCCGACAAGGAGTTGCCATTCTGGTTGTTAGCTATTCTGTGGTTTAGTTACATTATTTTTTGAAGGTAACTAGTTTTAAATAACAATTATAATATTTTCTAGACTGATTGTCAAAGTCATTAAACAATTACCTCAGTAACCATAGTTACATAATAAATTAAATGATTGAAATTTTTATGTTCAAAGGCGCTAAATTTAAAATTTTACGCTTTTATTTTTATTAATAAAATATAATTTTTATCAATTTAATGATGATAACATTACATTATTTAATTTATCATTTTACATTATAAAATTATCAAGTTTCCAAATCATAAAAAAATACATTTTTAATCAAAATCGTGCAAACGGAAAATACACAAACTCTGTTTACATTTATTTTTAAAACGTCTTCACTCTTTTGAACTATTCCGTTCCTAGCACATCAGTCGATGTGATACTTCCTACAAAAGTGATACGTTTAAGTAAGTCCTCTCTGTTTAAATTAATCATAGCTATTTTAAACAATTTGACTGATGTAAAAATTTTTATAGATTCTTATACAAATTCTAATATGTCTCTTCGATCCCACGGATGAGAAATCGTTAAAAAGAAGCAGAAGAAGCCTCCACGTTCCCCCTTTAGGAGTTCCATCCTTTCGAAGAGATTCAGTCGAACAAACACCTGCATGGCAACCTTCAGATCGCAGTTCGAGTTACACAGACTTATCTGAATTTGGAACCAAATCTTTGCCTTTACGAACGGCAGTAGAGAGCATCCCAGACGTGTAAGCAATTGTTTTTGAAGTTATACTTCTTATTGAATTTGTCTACTTATTCTTCGCCCTTTCAGATAATAAATTTAAATTTAGTGTAGTAAATATCGATTCTATGTTCGAAAAACATTTTACCATAGCAATGAGTGGAAGGAGCGAAAAGATACGATAATCACGTCGGTGCAAGTGAGAGGGACCCATTAAAATGATTCAACTAATTTTTTGTCTAATTTATTGGCCTAAATTATTGTGAATCATGCTTAAAACCGAGTGTGCACATTCGAGCTCAAAGTGGCACATTCCGATCTCGGGAAAATGAAGCGCGCCGCTCCGCGTCGCGCTTCATTTGCTTCCCTCGCTCGGCAATGTGCCACTTTTCGCTCGAATGCGCACATCTTCGTATTTATTGAATTTGTCTACTTATTCTTCGTCCTTTCAGATCATAAATCTAAATTTAGTGTAGTAAATATCGAATTCTATGTTCGAAAAATGTATTTATCATAGCAATGAGTGGAAGGGAGCGAAAAGATACGATAATCACGTCGGTGCAAGTGAGAGGGACCCATTAAAATGATTCAACTAATTTTTTGTCTAATTTATTGGCCTAAATTATTGTGAATCATGCTTAAAACCGAGTGTGCACATTCGAGCTCAAAGTGGAACATTCCGATCTCGGGAAAATGAAGCGCGCCGCTCCGCGTCGCGCTTCATTTGCTTTCCTCGCTCGGCAATGTGCCACTTTTCGCTCGAATGCGCACATCTTCGTATTTATTGAATTTGTCTACTTATTCTTCGTCCTTTCAGATCATAAATCTAAATTTAGTGTAGTAAATATCGAATTCTATGTTCGAAAAATGTATTTATCATAGCAATGAGTGGAAGGGAGCGAAAAGATACGATAATCACGTCGGTGCAAGTGAGAGGGACCCATTAAAATTATTCAACTAATTTTTTGTCTAATTTATTGGCCTAAATTATTGTGAATCATGCTTAAAACCGAGTGTGCACATTCGAGCTCAAAGTGGCACATTCCGATCTCGGGAAAATGAAGCGCGCCGCTCCGCGTCGCGCTTCATTTGCTTCCCTCGCTCGGCAATGTGTCACTTTTCGCTCGAATGCGCACATCTTCGTATTTATTCAATTTGTTTATCTTAATTTGTACACATCGTCATATTTAATTTAGTTATGCTAACGAAGCATAACTTCTAAAGCGTGTACATAAGTACACTAACCGGTTTTTTTTATTTCACAATCTTATCACAATTTTTTCAATGCAGGCAGGACTCGACGAGAAGGTTGCCTCTGCGTGATGCCGTTGAGAAGAGACCACCACCTGATGAAGCTTACGATTTTGAAACGATTTCCATCGAAACTTTCGATCTCACCAAGAACACCATCCCAAATTTGAACATCCATGGATTTGTAGCTCAGAATCCCTTCTCCGTCCCCCATAAATATTCTGTTCTCCAAAGTTACGTTCCTTCTTTTGGCATTCAAACAGCTCAATCGGTGATTTCGGCGCAACACACCTATTATTCGCCTTTGCAATATTTTAGGGACGTGACGAGTAATCCTTATAATCCCAATCAACAAATTAACACGCGGCCGTTGGCTCAAGCCAGATCTTTGTTCCCCAACAATCCTTTTTTAAGGAATTTGGGCCCACACGAAGAATATATAGGTCAGTAATTTAAAATATAATACAAAGTTAATGTAAGGATTAAACTTTCAATAGTGAAATCAGATCCAGACACCAGCAACAAAGAGAGTGAGAAGAGAATAGTTTGCTATGTGGAAGGCATCGCAGGGTACAGAAGAGAACCTTTCACATTCAGGCCTGAAAATGTTGATCCTTTTGCATGTACTCATATCATTTATGCTTTCGCATCAATCGACCCACATACTTATCAATTGATCGCAAGAGATGAAGAGTATGATGTTATACAAGGTATTTTCATTTAGATTTATGGACATAAAGGGATCGGTATAGTGAAATTGCTCCCGAGGAACATTTAATGGCCACTTTGAGGTATTTTGGGTACTGATGAAATCAGCTCCGGATCTAATTTTTTTTTTGAGTCCGGGCAAAAACTTGACATTGGTGTCACTCCTCTTCAGCATTTGATATGCTAGGCGCTTTAGTGAAATAAGTGTTTTTTTTTTAAACCTGAATTTGGCACCCTTTTAAATTGCTCATTTCTGTACTCATATCAACTATATCAGGATAACTTTTGTGTGTTTTTTATAAACTTCGTAATTGCCATTCCCACCATTAATTAATCTGTTAGATTAGTTAATCTGACAGCTGTCATATTTGTAAGATTAAAATAAATATTAAAACTTTTAGTTTAAATGTAGGGAATATGAAAAATATATTGTGTGGCAATGTATTTTCTATTTTTCAGTATTTTTTAAAATTTTCAGAAAACACGTTGAGTTAGAGTTCTGAAACTTTCAGGACATTAGTATTTTATCAGTATCTATATTTCCTATAGTGGCGAATAATTAATCGCCGGGGCATTTTCACTATGCTTATCTCTTGTATTAAATTTTTTTTTTTTTATTATTAATTTTTTTTTTAGGAGCTTACCGATCGGTAACAGGATTAAAACGCAAAAATCCATATTTGAAGGTGCTACTCTCTGTTGGAGGAGGTCGCGAAGATGGGTCCCATCGTTTCAGCAATCTTATCTCCAATTCCATACACCGACGAGATTTTATTCGTTCTACCCTTTCGTTCCTTAAGGAATACAATTTTGATGGGTTAGATGTGCACTGGCAGTATCCTGGCGCCGAAGAGCTAGGAGGGCATGCTAACGACAAACAGTATTTCGGATTGTTCCTCGAAGAGTTATCGGAAATTTTTAAACCCTACGGCTGGATTTTAACAGTTTCGGCCCCGGCGTCGCGATTTAGGATTGAAGATGGTTTTGATGCGATACAGCTCGGAAATTTTGTCGATTTTGTTAATATGCAAGCCTACGATTTTCATAGGGACCGAGAACCCGTTGCTGATCATCATGCCCCTTTGAATTTTAGACCTCACGATAGCGATTTGGATATATTCTACAATGTGGTAAGTTTGAATTAGTTTTCAATTGTAAGAAACTATTTTGAATGTTTCTAGTACAGTAATCGTTCTTTATAAGAAACATTTTTAAACGTAATACAGTAAAATCTTTCGAGGCGATCATCTCTATAAAGAGACCACCTCTAAAAGCGGCCAGTATGTTTCAGAACAGATATATTTTAATTTAATTCTTCTTATAAATTTCTCTCTAAGGGGACCACTCACTAACCCGACTGCGACCGATACTTTTCAAAATTACTTAAACTAGGAAAACGATCGTAGCGCCCTCATTTTTGATCCGTTCATTAAAAACAATTCGAATTCGGAATCCTGAGACTTTTTTCAATAAGATACTTGTTAATTAGCATAGGACGCAATGTTAATTTTTTTAGTAATTGAGGGTTGAAGTTTTATGTGCATTTTTGTTGCACAAAAGTTTACGTTAAAAAAATTTTAGTGCCGTTATTTGTGGACAGATCTTTAAAAACTATACATATTCAGATTCCCCAAACTTTTTTGCTTCGTATAGGCTTACAAAATTATAAGTGTGCTATTTGAAATTTTTGAGAAACACGGGTTCAAAAGGTTTGACTTGTAATTAATTGTTTTTAAATTTTTACTTTAAAAAATTGTAGCTCAGTTATTTGCGAACGGATCGTTAAAAACCTTTTAGATTCTGAAATTCCGTTTATCGGGGCGAAAGATCCACCAAAACAATTAACATAGCACAATGCTAAGTATGGGAGAAAAACGCGATCGAAGGTTTCAAAAGGTAAATTGTGCAAAAAATTTGAATTTTCAAATTGTTGTAACTTTGCTGTCTTTGCGAATTTCGTCAAATCAAAATTTACAAATTCTGGTATTTATCAAAATAAAAAATATATGTAGAAATTATTTATTTTTTATTACAAACTTTTACTATCTTGAGATTTTCTGAGCTAGAATATCGTCGCACTTTTAATTTATTATTTGAGATGGGGACAAAACGATGACAGGATCGTGTGTTTTTTATTGTTATTATATTATTTTTAATAAATAACAGAATTTAAAAATTTTTATTTTTATTTCATTATTTTTATCATAAATTGACATAATTCTAATAGTTTAAATAAGTTATAAAACTTCTATAAATTGTCAAACTCCCAGATTATTTTCTTATTTATTTGTACTTTTAAAAAATCATATTTCCTAAAGAGGTGAAAATAACAGAACGGCACTAATTGGACATAATTAAAGAAGATATAGACTATATTTCCTGAAAATTTCAGATTGTTATTTTTTCTTCCACATGGGTTTTTTCAGGGTCAAAGTTGTGCTTTTTTTCAAAATTATCAATGTTTAACATTTTTTTTTTCGTAGAAGATTTTATTCTAGGACAATTATAATTATGTCACGATATCACAAGGGTTAGTGCTTTATTGTAAAAAAAAAATCAACCCTTAATATGCAACAGGGTTGACACAGCGTCCAATCAAATATCGTAAAATGAGAAAAATTGTGGAAAAGTTGGATGGTCACTATTTTGTTCCTAATTGTTTTAGTTCAATTTTATTGTATTATATAAAATGCACATTTATGACCCTTTCAAAAAAAAAGAACCATTTCAATACCTGTTCTAAATAAAAAGCTACAGGCCATTATGTACAAGTATGAAATTGACCCAATTTTTGACTTCAGATAGGCACTGTTCAGAAGTTATACAATAAAAAAATAAATGGTGGTGGTTTAGCGTTTTTGGCACCACAAAGATTATCTACAATATTTTTTATTAAAATAAAAAATCATGCGGCACACCCCATTTGTTGATTTCATATGGAACGACCCTAATATAATAAACACGAGGATGTGCGCATTCGAGCGAAAAGTGGTGCATTTCCGAGCGAGGGAGGCAAATGAAGCACGACGCGGAGCGGCGCGCTTTATTTTACCGAGATCGGAATGTGCCACTTTGAGCTCGAATGTGCACACTCGGCTTTAAGCACGATTCACAATAATTTAAGCCAATAGATTACACAAAAAATTTGTTGAATAATTCTAATAGGTCCCTCTCACTTACACCGACGTTATTATCGTATCTTTGGCTCATGAAGAGTATGATGTTATACAAGGTATATTCATTTAGATTTATGGACATAAAGGGATCGGCATAGTGAAATTGCTCCCGAGGAACATTTAATGGCCACTTTGAGGTATTTTGGGTACTGATGAAATCATCTCCGGATCTAATTTTTTTTTGAGTCCGGGCAAAAACTTGACATTGGTGTCACTCCTCTTCAGCATTTGATATGCTAGGCGCTTTAGTGAAATAAGTGTTTTTTTTTTAAACCTGAATTTGGCACCCTTTTAAATTGCTCATTTCTGTACTCATATCAACTATATCAGGATAACTTTTGTGTGTTTTTTATAAACTTCGTAATTGCCATTCCCACCATTAATTAATCTGTTAGATTAGTTAATCTGACAGCTGTCATATTTGTAAGATTAAAATAAATATTAAAACTTTTAGTTTAAATGTAGGGAATATGAAAAATATATTGTGTGGCAATGTATTTTCTATTTTTCAGTATTTTTAAAGTTTTCAGAAAACACGTTGAGTTAGAGTTCTGAAACTTTCAGGACATTAGTATTTTATCAGTATCTATAGTTCCTATAGTGGCGAATAATTAATCGCCGGGGCATTTTCACTATGCTTATCTCTTGTATTAAATTTTTTTTTTTTTTAGGAGCTTACCGATCGGTAACAGGATTAAAACGCAAAAATCCATATTTGAAGGTGCTACTCTCTGTTGGAGGAGGTCGCGAAGATGGGTCCCATCGTTTCAGCAATCTTATCTCCAATTCCATACACCGACGAGATTTTATTCGTTCTACCCTTTCGTTCCTTAAGGAATACAATTTTGATGGGTTAGATGTGCACTGGCAGTATCCTGGCGCCGAAGAGCTAGGAGGGCATGCTAACGACAAACAGTATTTCGGATTGTTCCTCGAAGAGTTATCGGAAATTTTTAAACCCTACGGCTGGATTTTAACAGTTTCGGCCCCGGCGTCGCGATTTAGGATTGAAGATGGTTTTGATGCGATACAGCTCGGAAATATTGTCGATTTTGTTAATATGCAAGCCTACGATTTTCATAGGGACCGAGAACCCGTTGCTGATCATCATGCCCCTTTGAATTTTAGACCTCACGATAGCGATTTGGATATATTCTACAATGTGGTAAGTTTGAATTAGTTTTCAATTGTAAGAAACTATTTTGAATGTTTCTAGTACAGTAATCGTTCTTTATAAGAAACATTTTTAAACGTAATACAGTAAAATCTTTCGAGGCGATCATCTCTATAAAGAGACCACCTCTAAAAGCGGCCAGTATGTTTCAGAACAGATATATTTTAATTTAATTCTTCTTATAAATTTCTCTCTAAGGGGACCACTCACTAACCCGACTGCGACCGATACTTTTCAAAATTACTTAAACTAGGAAAACGATCGTAGCGCCCTCATTTTTGATCCGTTCATTAAAAACAATTCGAATTCGGAATCCTGAGACTTTTTTCAATAAAATACGTGTTAATTAGCATAGGGCGCAATGTTAATTTTTTTAGTAATTGAGGGTTGAAGTTTTATGTGCATTTTTGTAGCACAAAAGTTTACGTTAAAAAAATTTTAGTGCCGTTATTTGTCGACAGATCTTTAAAAACTATACATATTCAGATTCCCCAAACTTTTTTGCTTCGTATAGGCTTACAAAATTATAAGTGTGCTATTTGAAATTTTTGAGAAAAACGGGTTCAAAAGGTTTGACTTGTAATTAATTGTTTTTAAATTTTTACTTTAAAAAATTGTACCTCAGTTGTTTGCGAACGGATCGTTAAAAACCTTTTAGATTCTGAAATTCCGTTTATCGGGGCGAAAGATGCACTAAAACAATTAACATAGCACAATGCTAAGTATGAGAGAAAAACGCGATCGAAGGTTTCAAAAGGTAAATTGTGCAAAAAATTTGAATTTTCAAATTGTTGTAACTTCACCGTCTTTGCGAATTTCGTCAAATCAAAATTTTCAAATTCTGGTATTTATCAAAACAAAAAATATATGTAGAAATTATTTATTTTTTATTACAAGCTTTTACTATCTTGAGATTTTCTGAGCTAGAATATCGTCGCACTTTTAATTTATTATTTGAGATGGGGACAAAACGATGACAGGATCGTGTGTTTTTTATTGTTATTATATTATTTTTAATAAATAACAGAATTTAAAAATTTTTATTTTTATTTCATTATTTTTATCATAAATTGACATAATTCTAATAGTTTAAATAAGTTATAAAACTTCTATAAATTGTCAAACTCCCAGATTATTTTCTTATTTATTTGTACTTTTAAAAAATCATATTTCCTAAAGAGGTGAAAATAACAGAACGGCACTAATTGGACATAATTAAAGAAGATATAGACTATATTTCCTGAAAATTTCAGATTGTTATTTTTTCTTCCACATGGGTTTTTTCAGGGTCAAAGTTGTGCTTTTTTTCAAAATTATCAATGTTTAACATTTTTTTTTTCGTAGAAGATTTTATTCTAGGACAATTATAATTATGTCACGATATCACAAGGGTTAGTGCTTTATTGTAAAAAAAAAATCAACCCTTAATATGCAACAGGGTTGACACAGCGTCCAATCAAATATCGTAAAAATGAGAAAAAATTGTGGAAAAGTTGGATGGTCACTATTTTGTTCCTAATTGTTTTAGTTCAATTTTATTGTATTATATAAAATGCACATTTATGGCCCTTTCAAATAAAAAAAGAACCATTTCAATACCTGTTCTAAATAAAAAGCTACAGGCCATTATGTACAAGTATGAAATTGACCCAATTTTTGACTTCAGATAGGCACTGTTCAGAAGTTATACAATAAAAAAATAAATGGTGGTGGTTTAGCGTTTTTGGCACCACAAAGATTATCTACAATATTTTTTATTAAAATAAAAAATCATGCGGCACACCCCATTTGTTGATTTCATATGGAACGACCCTAATATAATAAACACGAGGATGTGCGCATTCGAGCGAAAAGTGGTGCATTTCCGAGCGAGGGAGGCAAATGAAGCACGACGCGGAGCGGCGCGCTTTATTTTACCGAGATCGGAATGTGCCACTTTGAGCTCGAATGTGCACACTCGGCTTTAAGCACGATTCACAATAATTTAAGCCAATAGATTACACAAAAAATTTGTTGAATAATTCTAATAGGTCCCTCTCACTTACACCGACGTTATTATCGTATCTTTTGGCTCCCTTCCACTCCTTGCTATGGTAAATACGCTTTTCAAACATAGAAGCGATATTTACTACACTAAATTTAGATTTGTGATCTAAAAGGGCGAATAATAAGTAGACAAATTCAATAAATACGAAGATGTGCGAATTCGAGCGAAAAGTGGCACATTTCGGAGCGAGGGAGGCAAATGAAGCGCGACGCGGAGCGACGCGCTTCATTTTCCCGAGATCGGAATATGCCACTTTGAGCTCGAATGTGCACACTCGATTTTAAGCTCGATTCATAAACCTTCCGTTTTAACAAAAAAAAATTGTTTACGTTAGTTATACCCCACCTCGTACACGGAAGGTTAAATAAGTTGCTTATACATAGCGATTACTGTACTTCGAAAAAACGTTTTTGCTAGAATATTACTTATACCTCTTTTATTTCAACCCCCTTATATATGATAATAAAAAAGACCTCGTACCACATAAATTTAATGCTTAAAACAAAACTAAAACCCAAAATAATTAGAACTTTTTTTAGGAATATTCTGTCAGATATTGGTTGAAAAAAGGACTTCCTCGTTCGAAATTAGTTGTTGGACTTCCGTTTTTCGGAAGGACCTTCACACTTCAATACACGAACGACACAGAAATTGGAGCTCGTATCAAAGGTCCAGGAAGAGAAGGATATTACACTCAAAATCCCGGATTTCTGGCTTATTTCGAAATTTGTGACATGATTTTAAATGAAGGTTTAATCAGAAGGACCGATTCCGTTGGGACGCCATACGTCGTTAACGGTGATCAATGGATCGGATACGACGACACCGAAAGCATCGAAAAAAAGGTATTAAATTTACTATTTTCAATAACCAAAGTTAGAAAATGTCAATACTAATCAAAATTATATAAATTCTTTGATTAAAATTGCTCACCACTTAAAATTTAATTATTAAAACACAAAAACTACAGAGATTTTTTTTTAATCACTACTCACGTTCTAACAAATAATTCCTAGTAAAACCAAAAAATTTGCACCAAAACCTGTTAAATAATTTTTGTAATTTAAATTGTATAAATTAACAGACCAAAATTACTTAATAACAAACAATATAATATTTTATAACTATTACAAAAATATTAAGTGCAACTTGCACTGGCAGAAACGAATTTTCTATCGTTTTCCAAGACCCGAGAGTAACACTACCGTAATGAAATTCACTCAAATAAATCAAACGAGCTTCTTGTTTTTGCAAATTAAAAAAAGGTTCGTGTTTATTACTTTCACTACAATAAATTAAATTTAAACGATGAATAAATTTAAATATCAATATTGAACAATCACGAATGGAAGAAAGAATACAGAACTAACTGAACAACCAGTAATATTATGATGTAATTTTTAAAAATATTCCCTTTAATAAGAAAAGGTCACTGTTTTTGAGTTTATTGTAAAAATACAACAAAATTAAACAAAGCTACGATGTTGTTAATCAAAGTTCGTCCAACTTTAATTTAAAATGTTGCTGTCCTATTTAATTTTGGCAATTGTAGTAAGTTTTGTGTGTTCTTGTTTTGTTTTAGCAATTTTTTAATTATTTTTTTCGAATTAATGTTTTAGATTAACTATGTGAAAGAAATGGGCTTGGGGGGTGTTTTTGTTTGGTCTGTGGATTTGGACGACTTCAAAGGAGTTTGTGGAGAGAAATGGCCCTTAATGACTACAGTCAAACATTCTTTGAAAGGTAAAAAAAATCACATTTAATTTAAAAAAAAAATTAACTTAAATTGAAGGTGATGATGGGTCTCTCGACGAGCACATACCAACAAAACCATTGGGAACCTGCGACTCAGATGGTCTTTACAGCGACCCAAAGAACTGCGCCAACTACTACATTTGCAGAAACGGATTATCTTATCATTTATCATGCGGATCGCATATGATGTTTAATCCCAACACAGGAAAATGCGATTATCTCGAACCCAGCCTGTGTCGACCAGGACAAGTCATTCATTTTCCCAATGTCCTAAAAGAGGTTGACAATGTTTTAAGAAACGAGAAACTTATTTCCGATAATAAAGCTACAAAGGTATGCTAATTTTTAAATATTTTGTTTTTGGAAGTGAAGCTTCTTTGCTGAGGGGACTAGAATTGAAATTGTTGAATAAAATACAGTAACAGTTTTTTACTTTTTCAAAATTGAGTCAAAAAATTATCTCTTGTTCAATAAAAAAAAATACAAATAGGGGAAACAGTATAGTTATTGGCCAGTTAAACGACCTTAATATCAAAAATATCCAATAAAAATAAATATAATAGTTAGAAATGAATAAAAGTTATGCCATATGGTTTTATATGAATGTATTTATTAGTTAAGACACCTTACATACACTTTTGTTAAACATTTTAGGAATAAAATTAACATAAAAATATAAAACATAAAGTTATAGTAATTGGCCATATTATTGCAGTTATTGGCCAAACCAAAAAATAAAATATAAAATTGAACTTGAACAAAAACTTGAAATTCTATAATCTCTAAAACGTGTCTTCGTGATAACGTTCATCTTCAGAAGGTTCAGAATCATCATTTAACGATAAGCAGTTATGACATATAAAGTCAGAAAGCTCATCGTTTGTTCCTCCGGCAAAAAATCACACATCAGTAAAGAACCAATGCACCTAGCAGAATTTTGTTGAAACTTTTTGACAGTTAATAAAAGTGTTGCCAATGATGTTGTTTTAAATCTACCATTTATCTAGGGTGTTGCTAATTTTTTTAACATCAAAGTTGAAATGGTCAATAACTGTATAGGGGTCAATAACTATACCGTTTCCCCTAGTTTATGTCTATATGTAATAAGCAAGAAGTTTCACTTCTGACACGTAGACTCCAAGCACACACTTTTTTTATAGCATTAATCGATCTTAATTTTAGGTTGTTTGCTATGCGACTAATTGGGCCTTCTATCGCAAAGGAGAAGGAAAATTCGTGCCCGAAAATTTAGATCAAAGATTGTGCACGCATGTTGTCTACGCTTTTGCAAGTTTGGACCCCGAAAAATTACTGATTAAAGAATTTGATCCTTGGGCCGATTTGGATAATGGTAAGTTATTTAGTTAAAAAGCCCCAACAGAAACAACCGATGTTCGTTTAACCCTCCGCATACTAGGTGACTAAATGTCACATGCCATACTAGGTGGGGTTTGCCATACCCCGAAAATAAATTGAAATAAAATACACAAAATTGTACTTTATGACAATTAAATGATAAGAAATATATTTTAATAACCAATAATGAATAGGTTTAAGTAAAACACATTTATTTATGCATTAGAATACACTTTTATTAATCAAAATACAAAAATTTAACTTTTTCTTCAACTTATAAACTATTGGGTGTTTTCTTAAGTATTCAATTCCAATGACACGTGTCAATTACGATACCAAATATTAAGAAAATCTAATAAGTCGTTCATTCTTGCCTTCTTATTGAAATACAAATTAATTTCACGGTAATTCCTTACAAGTGGTAGGCACGAGGTTTAAAATTAATTTCGGGATGAAACTCGGGATATAAGTAGTACACCTTTAGAGTATTTACCCCCTATTATAAGAAAGTCCAATGGTCAGTAAATTTTGAGAAAAAGGCTTTTGAAAATTCCTATACCGCTTATATACTGATAAGTTTTTTTATTCTAAAAGCGCCCTAGTAGGTTAGCGCAGAGCATACTCGCCTACGACCCAATAGTTCCGGGTGCTAATCTCGTTCTTGGTAAATTTTTTTTCAAATTAATTATTTTTAAACAAATCTATTATTTACAATTATCATTAATTTAAATACAAAAAAAATTGTTGTTATTAAAAAGTATTAAGTATAACAGGATATTTATAATAAACAATAATAATTTAATTTTTCAAAATACAAGATAATTAATAGGAAAGTAAAATAATTGACTTTGTCAATTTTTGGTAAAATGGTTCCATATACTTGGTACGCTGCTCAACCCTCCGAATATAGAAAAATCTTCTTAAATGTCAATGAAGTTTGTTTCCCAATCGATCTCCTTAAAGAACATTGATCTTGCAAACAGTAGTCTTTTATTAATTGTTCTAGATGTTGTAAAATTTATTGTTTTCAATGTTTTTATGACAATTGTCATTCTGGTTCTTTTATGTAATCGAAAACTTTTTTAAACTTTTTACTAATTATAAGAGCTATTTATAACTATTATTAATATACTTACCTATTAATTATTTTTTATATTGAAAAATTAAATTATTATTTTTTATTTTAAATATCCGTTATACTTAATACCTTTTTTAAAAACAACAATTTGTATTTAAATTAATGATAATTGTAAATAATAGATTTGATTAAAAATAATTAATTTAAAAAAAAAATTAACCAAGAACGAGATTAGAACCCGGAATTACTGGGTAGTAAGCGAGTACGCTCTGCGCTAACCTAAAAGGGGGCTTTTAGAATATAAAGACTTATGAGTACATAAGCGGTATAGGAATTTTCAAAGGGCCTTTTCTCAAAATTGACTGGCCTTTGCGCTTTCTTCTAATAAGAGGTTAATAATCTAAAGGTGTACTACTTATATCCCGAGTTTCATTCCGAAATGAATTTTCCAACTCGTGCCTACCTTTTGTTAATGATTCGCAATAATTTAGATAAATATATTACACGAAAAATAAATTGAATAATTTTAATCGTTCCCTTTCACTTGCATTTACAAGATTCTCGTATCTTCATTGCTATGGTAAATACGGTTTTCGAATATAAAATCGATTTTTACTAAATTAAATTAAAATTTTTGATTTGAAAGAACGACGAATTAAAACGAATGCTATAAATACGAGGATGTGCGCATTCGAGCGAAAAGTGGCACATTTCCGAGCGCGACGCGGAGCGGCGCGCTTCATTTTCCCGAGATCGGAATGTGCCACTTTGAGCTCGAATGTGCACACTCCGTTTTAAGCTGGATTACCAAACGTCCCGTTTTAACAAAAAAAAAATTGTTCACGTTAGTTATACCCCACCTAGTACACGGAAGTTTAAGTATAATTTTTACTCGCCTCAAAAATCAAAAAAAATTTAGAGCATAAAAAAGTAGAGTACCAATTGTTTACGAAATTAATCAGATTTAGTTGGATTTATCTAAAAAGAAATCTGCACAATTTAACTTAACATAATTTTCAAAAAATTATTCCAAAATTTCACACATAAGGTCACTTGATTGGAGGTTTAACGTTACAATTTCAGATCTGTACGAACGTGTGACTTCTTTGCGCGACACGAAGGTCCTCCTAGCTCTCGGTGGATGGACCGATTCGGCCGGCGACAAATATTCAAATTTAGTCTCCGATGGCGCGTCACGCAGAAAATTTGTTATCGGAGCGGTCAGCTTCTTACGCAGACACAAATTCCAAGGCTTACACATCGACTGGAACTACCCAACCTGTTGGCAAAGCAATTGCAAAAAAGGACCATCGTCCGACAAACCGAACTTCACCAAATTATTACAGGTACATCTCTGAATCTCATCGATTCTCTCAATTACCTAAACTTGTCTTGCAGGAACTCAGAAAAGAATTCAACAGGGAAAATCCACCCTTATCATTGGCGGTTGCGATTTCAGGGTACAAAGAAGTCATTGACGCAGCTTACGAGCTTTCAGAAATAGGAAAGGTTGTCGATTTTATGTCGGTGATGTCGTACGATTACCATGGTAGTTGGGAAAGACGAACTGGACACGTCAGCCCGCTTTATGAACGACCAGGGGACATGTACCCCCAATACAATACTGTAAGTAAATTTACCAAACCAAAAGATTTGAGAGTAATTAATTAACTTTAGAACTTCACAATGCACTATTTGGTATCCCACGGTGCGCCACGCGAAAAGTTATTGATGGGAATTCCTTTCTACGGACAAACATTTACTATGGCTAAAACTGATGGGAGATTTGATCAAGGATCTCCAACAGTTGGTCCCGGCGAACCTGGAGAGTACACCAAACAACCAGGAATGCTTGCTTATTATGAAATTTGCAACCGAGTCCGAAGTCATCGATGGATCGTAAACAGAGACAATCTAAGAGCTACTGGTCCTTACGCTTACCATGGCGACCAATGGGTTGGCTACGAAGATGTCGAATCAGTCAAGGAAAAGGTTGAAACCCGATTGTTATAAATAAAAAAAGATTGTTTTAATAAAATAATTTTAGGCGATGTATATCAAAAATTATGGATTCGGTGGAGCTGTTGCTTGGACCGTTGATTTGGACGACTTCGTT
Organism: Sinopyrophorus schimmeli; assembly: GCA_036325965.1. NCBI lineage: Eukaryota > Metazoa > Arthropoda > Insecta > Coleoptera > Elateridae > Sinopyrophorus > Sinopyrophorus schimmeli. Next base: position 110,228 of record JARFIZ010000137.1, read on the forward strand.
AACAAATGTTGTGAAAAAACCTACCCATTGTTGAGAAGTCTGAATAGAGGATTAGGTTTGATAAATGATAGTCCTGCGCAAGGAGATTGTAGCAAGCCACCTCGTCCTGCCACGCCACCTCCACCAACAATGACGACCGGCTTCGAGTCAGGATCTCACGAAAGCACCACGTCTGATCATTGGGATCATTTCACCACATCTAAACCGCCGAGCTCGAGCACATCTTGGTGGTCAACTACAGAACCCTCCACTTCCACAGTTTGGTGGGAAGATACTAAACCGTCCAAGAAACCCACCAGCCCTTGGTGGGTACCATCAACACCCAAACCCACCACCACTAGGAAACCCACAACTACGTCAACTACCACGACTCAAGCACCATGGTGGGCGCAAGAATGTATACTAAACATTTTTTTAAATCAAAATACTGTAAAGATTATTTTAGCCACGACCATCCCATCACCGGCTGTTGTGATGCCTGAAATCGAACACGAACCTCCTCGCGAATGCGAAACTGGAGAATACGCTCACGATCCTTACAATTGCAATGCATATTATCGTTGCGTCTTAGGAGAGATGCAAAAACAATACTGTGCTGGTGGTTTACATTGGAGCAAACACAGTGGAATTTGTGATTGGCCTGCAGTTGCAGGATGTGTCGAACAAAAACGTTAGTTTGATTTTTTTCTTAATTTATCATGGAGTTGTAAATCAAAATATTTGTTTATAGCAGTTCTTCATTTCATTTATTCTGTGTACAAGTTGCCCACTTCACTAAAACTATTTTAATTTTTTTTGTTATAACTTGAGTCTTGTTTTGCTTCGATTTCTCATTTACCCCAATTTTTCAAACGTTTCTTCAATGGTTGCTTTTACTAAATTTTTTAGTTGCAGAATAGATCTTATCATATCCTTTCTTCGTTTTTGGATAGAAAACCAAGTACTTTTTTGTTGTTTTCGCACTATTCAAAATATCTACATTTGTTGTTTTTAATTCATAATGTAATATTGTAGCTGGTGGTCATAAACCTGGAACTGCCCCATCAAAATTAACCACGCAGTCGTGGTCCACGCATGAAACCAAATCAACTCCTGATTTTACTACAAGAACGACTACTCGTCGTACGACAACGTCAACTACAACCACAACCATGAGAACAACCTGGGCTCCAACAACTGAAACCTTAGAAAACTGTAACCCTGGAAGTTATTATCCACATGAACTATGTAGCCACTTCTTCGTCTGTGTCAATGGACAGTTGGTTACTCAACAATGCGGTCCCGGTCTCTACTGGAACGCGGACAAAGGCATTTGCGATTGGAAACATAAAATTAAATGCTTAGATCGGAAGCATCTAGCACAACAGACCCAGAAGATAGTTAAGGAGACAACAGGTAATTATTAAAATTTATATCAAAATTAGTTAAAAAATACGGTTAAAATTTAGGTGCCCACAAACCACATAGTGCTTGCGAACCCGGTTCTTTCTCAGCTTATGCTGGAGATTGCACCAAGTATCTTTTGTGTATGTGGAACAAATATGAAGAGTTCGAATGTTCTCCAGGTCTACATTGGAATAGTGTAAGTTTTTAGAAAAATCTTTTTTTTTTCGTTTTTTTACGTCATTTGTATTCCCTGAGTCGGATTTAGTCAATTTTCCTCCTTGTATTTTTGAGGTTACAAAGATACAAGGGACTTAGAGCTTTACGTGGGTTCCAAACCCCAAATATTTTTAGAAACATTTTTCTTGCAATTTTTACTCTTGGCAAAGTGCTTCATTTTTTCGAAGATAATTTTTCGATGGTTAGAGTCCGGGCTTTCAAACCCACGTCACTAGCGCAGTAGACCAAACAACCTCTTTTTAAATAAAACAAATTAGTTAAATTATTTTTTTTATAGGACAAAAAAATATGTGATTGGCCAGAACATGCACAGTGTAAAGAAACAGGACACGACGAGGAAGAGGAAGTCGAAATTGAACAAACAACGAAGCCCGCTCATCACACCACACAACGTCCTCACGTACCGACGACTTCCAAAAAACCAATGCCATCAACGACGACATCGGAAACCCCTTCGGAGGTCTTTGAACCAATGTCCAATTACTACAAAATTGTTTGCTACTTTACCAATTGGGCTTGGTATAGAAAAGGCATGGGAAAATACGTGCCCGAAGATATAGACGAAAATCTTTGTACTCACATCGTCTACGGTTTCGCCGTTTTAGATTACGAAAATTTGGTGGTTAGAGCACACGATTCTTGGGCCGATTTCGATAACAGTAAGTAAACATTAAACTTGCCAATTTTTTTGTTACAATACAAATGTTGATTTGTTGCAATATAGATTAAGTAGATAACGTATGCGTTTACAGCCTTCTTTAGTAAATGTGTTTACTTCGGACGAAAGGAAGCTTCTGCATTGTTGGGCTACGTTTGTTTTGTGCTCACTGCGCAGGTTTGGTAAATGTAGAAGCTTCCTTTTGGCCGAAGTAAACACATTTATTAAAGAAGGCAATAAATATTTTTTCTGTAATACATATATAAACATAATTAATTTTTAGATTTCTACGCACGTGTTGTTGCTTATAAAAAGAAAGGTTTGAAAGTCACTTTGGCGCTAGGAGGATGGAACGATTCTTTGGGCGATAAATATTCACGATTAGTAAACAACCCTTCTGCAAGAGCTCGATTTATTAGACACGTCATCGAATTCCTCGAAAAATATGAATTTGATGGTTTGGATTTGGATTGGGAATATCCAAAGTGTTGGCAGGTAAAGTATTTCAAAAAAATTATCTTATCAAAAAACTATATATTTTTAAACCGTTAGGTCGACTGCAAAAAAGGTCCCGATTCCGATAAACCAGCTTTTGCTGCTTTCCTTAAAGAACTGCACGAAGCATTTAAACCGAAAGGACTATTGTTATCAGCTGCTGTATCCCCAAGTAAAACGGTCGTGGATGCCGGTTACAACGTCCCAGCTTTAGCCAAATATCTCGATTGGGTCGCCGTTATGACCTACGATTTCCATGGACAATGGGATAAGCAAACAGGACACGTTGCACCTTTATACGAACACCCTGACGACGAAGTCTCATTTTTCAACTCCGTAAGAACGATCATTTTTTTTACTTTCATGGTTTGATTGTCTTTTTTTTTAAATAGAACTTTTCGATTAATTATTGGATCTCTGAAGGAGTGCCCTCAAGAAAAATCGTAATGGGTATGCCCCTTTATGGGCAGTCCTTCCAATTGGAAAACGTTGCCAATCACGGACTTAATGCCAAAGCACCAGGTCCTGGGCAAGCTGGGGAATATACAAGAGCTGCAGGATTTTTGGCCTACTACGAAATTTGTGATTTGATCAAACATAAAGATTGGACCGTTGTGCAAGATCCCAAGCGACGAATGGGTCCTTACGCGTATAAAGGAAATCAATGGGTGTCTTTCGATGACGAAGAAATGATTAGGATTAAATCTGAATACGTAAGAAGAATGGATTTGGGCGGTGGAATGATTTGGGCCCTAGATTTAGACGATTTTAAAAACAGGTAAAGTACTTTTCTTCTGAGTTTCTTCCGAGATTTATTAAAAAACGATTGAATGTTAAAGGTGCCACGAAGGACGTCATCCGTTGTTGAGTGTCATTAGGAGAGTTTTGGCGGCCCCAGGTTCGGGCGGTATTGAAACAAGTCCAGTGGAAGTTGAGACGGAACACGAACCCCCTATGGTAACTAAAGATACACCACCACCAACTATTCATCTGTCGACGATTGCTCAACCCATGCCGCATTCTACAAGCACTGCGCGACCAATTGTTAACACCGCTTCGGAATTTAAGGTGGTTTGTTATTTCACAAATTGGGCTTGGTATCGACAAGGAGTTGGAAAATATTTGCCTAGCGACATCGATCCTGATCTTTGCACGCACATTATTTACGGATTTGCCGTTCTTAATGGGGATGAATTTATTATTAAACCTCACGACACTTGGGCTGATTTTGATAACAGTAAGTAGTATTTTGATATCTGATGTGTAATGAGTCGATCTTTCTGGATATCGATTGGTTGTGTTTTTAATAGAGGTTGTGTAAAAATAAAGGAGCAGACTTTTGATTCTAAATAACTTTATTAACAATCAATTAAATTTTACGAAATATCTTTATGTGACCACTCTGAGCATCATGATTTTCACGGTGGTGGGAGGACCAGGATGTCAATGCATCTAATCTGAAATTTTTGGAGATATCCTCCAACTGCTCTACAATGACTCTCTTCGTTCTCTCAATCGTGATGAACTTTTTTTCTGGAGATGCTCTTTCAGGTAGTTCCAGTGAAAGAAGTCACACGGACCACAATTGGGGGAATCAGGAACTTAATAATTTGACCACGGACAAATGCAGTTCCGTGACGTTTCGCCATACTTTGGCAGATTGACCAAAACAAAAAATGAGTCATCTTGTAGCTGCCTACTGTAGTAGCATTGGTAGAAGATATTAACCCGATTTCAAAATGCGCTTCCGTTTGTTTGCTATTGAGATTTAAAGTCTGCTCATTTAATTTTACTCAACCTGTATTTTTCTCACTTTCGATTATTTAATAATGGTGAAATTCTTTTGGTACGAATGTCTTAAAGTGGTTCATGTAACAATTAATTCATAACTAAATCATTAACAATCTGTTGAAATAAAAAAATGGTAAGGGAGTGCGAATCTTCTTTGAATCGAATCCAATAGTTGGAGTCAATTAGATATTCGGTTCGAATATTGAATAGTTGGAAAAGTTCGAATAGTTCGAATCCTGCGAATTTTTCAAATATTTTTTCGAATCTTAAATCGAATTATTCGATTCGATTCGCCTCAAATAATTCGAAGTTTTAAGTATTTGCTCACCCCTAAAAAATGAAAACCTCAGTTAGTTTAATTTAAAAAAAAATGTAACATTAATTTAAAAAAAATAATTTCAATTAAAAAAACGTAGAATTAAATTGTGGAACTAGTAAACTTACTTTTAGTAAAAAGAAACCAAATTTAAAAATAATAAATCTTAACTCCAAAAGATTTACATATGTCTACAAGATCTACTTATTTAATAAAAATAATTATTAAATGTATTGTTCTAAAATCTATTTTATAAAAAATTTAAATTTTTGAACAAAAACCGTTTCAAAATCACCGTTTTTTAAATAATTATTAAAGAACAATAATAAATTAAAAAATTTTACTAAAAAACATGTTTCATTAAAGATTTTCAAATTAATTTGTCTTTCAGAATTTTATGAAAAAGTGACAGCATTCAGAGAAAAAGGAATTAAAGTTTTAATCGCAATCGGAGGTTGGAACGATTCAGCGGGCGACAAATACTCAAAGTTGGTCAACAACCCTTCAGCCCGAAGGCGCTTCATCGCTCACGTAATGGACTTCATCGAAAAAAACAACTTCGACGGTCTCGATTTAGATTGGGAATATCCAAAATGTTGGCAGGTACTCAATTATTGATTTTCATAATCTTCCAAAACAAATTTAATCAAAAACAATGTTCTCAGGTGGATTGCAACAAAGGTCCAGACTCCGATAAACCGGCTTTTGCAGAATTTGTTAGAGAACTGCACCAAGCGTTCCAGCCGAAAGGATGGCTGTTATCAGCCGCCGTTTCTCCAAGCAAAAGAGTCACAGATCTTGGATATGATGTTCCAGCCCTTTCTAGATATTTGGATTGGATTGCTGTTATGTGTTACGATTACCATGGGCAATGGGATAAGGTCACTGGGCATGTTGCTCCCATGTATACTCATCCCGAAGACGAAGATGTAACACTAAATACAGTGAGCTACACCACAATTAACAATAACTCATTTTGCTTAACACTCATTTACAGAACTTCACTATCAATTATTGGATTAGTAAAGGAGCTGACAGGAAGAAGATTGTCATGGGCATGCCAATGTATGGACAATCATTCTCTCTTTCGGAAACCTTAGAAAATGGATTAAATGCTCCAACGTATGGTGGCGGAGAAGCAGGAGAAGAAACCAGAGCCAGAGGTTTCTTAGCTTATTACGAAGTAAATACCTAATAAATAAAGTAACCATTTTTTGTGCAAATTTGATATAATTCCTTTTTTTCAGATATGTTCAAATATTAATAAAAAAGGATGGCTGGTAGTTCGTGACAAAAAACAAAGAATAGGACCCTACGCCTATCTAAGAGACCAATGGGTCTCTTTCGACGACATCGCGATGATCAGACACAAATCTGAGTACATCCGCAACATGGGATTGGGCGGTGGAATGATATGGGCATTAGATCTCGACGACTTCAAAAACATCTGCGGCTGCGAAAACTATCCCTTACTAAGAACCATAAACAGAGTACTTCGAAATTACGCCACACCAGCTCCCACATGTGAATTGGGCGTTGAAAAACCCCACGTGCCTTCTAAACCGAAACCCACAACGACTAAAAGGCCCACAGAATCTTGGCAGACCCAAAAACCGACGCCCAAGCCGACAGAATCGTGGGAAACTGAAGAACCCAACGATCCTTGGGAGATCCAACAACCCGTGACCAAACCACCGGCAAAGTCTTGCGATGGGCGAGTGTTCGTTTCCCACGAATCTAATTGTAACCAATATTATTTATGCAACCAAGGTGAATTGTTATTGCAAGCGTGTCCGAGTGGGTTGTTTTGGAACGCGGATCATTGCGATTGGCCCGAAAATACTAAATGTCATCCAGATGCCACGACGCACACTCCGGTTATAGAAGAGGAAGAGGCTACAGGAGAGGGTGAAGAAGAGATCGAGGAGCAAGCTCCTGAAGTACCAGAGGTTCCAGTTATTGAGACGACCCCAAAACCGTCTCGTCCTGGTACCACAATATCACCAAGCGACGGTGGATATAAGGTGGTTTGTTACTTTACTAATTGGGCTTGGTATCGACAAGGAATGGGAAAATATCTACCAGACGACATTGATCCTTCGTTGTGCACACATATTGCCTATGGTTTTGCTGTTTTGGATCCTAATTCTTTAACGATTAAACCTCACGATTCTTGGGCTGACATCGACAATGGTAGTCTATTACTAAGCCCAAAAACTCACAATATAATCTATTAAATTTTAGACTTCTACACAAAAGTAACTGCCTATAAGTCTTATGGTATAAAAGTGGTCATTGCCCTAGGAGGCTGGAACGATTCTTTGGGCAACAAATATTCTAGATTAGTCAATGATCCCCAGGCTAGAGCACGGTTTATTAAACACGCCATACAATTTATCGAAAAATGGGGCTTCGATGGTTTAGATTTAGATTGGGAGTATCCAAAATGTTGGCAGGTACGTCACCAACTAATTGATTGGCGTATTTTAATATAAATCTAAAAATTATAATTTAGGTCGACTGCAACAAAGGACCGGCGTCAGATAAGCAAGGCTTCGCGCGGTTGGTGACTGAATTAAGTGCGGCTTTCAAACCGAGGGGTTGGTTGTTATCTTCGGCCGTATCCCCAAGTAAGACAGTAATCGACGCCGGATATGACGTTCCAACTCTTAGTCGACATTTTGATTGGATTGCCGTTATGACCTACGATTTCCATGGACATTGGGATAAGCAAACTGGGCACGTTGCGCCTTTGTATTATTATCCTGGAGACACATACGATTATTTCAACGCCGTACGTAAATCACTCAAGTAACTAGAAGAAAAGTTAATTCGTTTCCTTCCAGAATTTCTCGTTAAATTATTGGATTGAATTGGGGGCTTCTTCGAGCAAATTAGTGATGGGGATGCCACTCTATGGGCAATCTTTTAGTCTTGCTGACACAAGCAATAAGGGACTTAATGCAAAAACTTATGGGCCTGGCGAAGCTGGCGATTTTACAAGAGCTGGCGGTTTCTTAGCGTTTTATGAGGTAAGTCTTGGATTTAATTTACTTTCTTTCTCTAGCCCACTTAAAAATATATGGCTTTCAGTTTTTGTTGATGTTTCTCAAACTTAACGTTTATTTTACCATGTCTTCTGTGTGGTTATTCTAATGTGGATAAAAGGCAATAGGCTTTTTTAGCTCTTATTATTGGTTCCCATTCTTTTATTTTTTTTGTTCATTGTTCTATTATTATTCGAGCCCCAGGATTTGATGTTTTCTATCTATTTTTTGCCTCCATTTCTACTATATTTTGATGCTATTTTTTTGAGGGTTCCAATTAAGCTTTTCTGTCTTTCTGGACAATTTTCTAGCAATAAATATATAGGTATTTATTATTGGAAACTTTTTTGGGGGAAAGGGCTGCAGTCCGGCAGTCCTCTACTTGGGCTCCTGACTGACTATTATTACACGCTATTTCAAGACTTATATTTTAGAAGCATTGTAATATTTTTCTTTTTTACTTTTCAGAATATACTTAAATAACTTCATTTGCCAATTGCTTTGCTTCATGCCATTTTATTTTTTTTTCCTGGAGATGAGCTCCTTGGAGTTCCTTGTTCTTTTTGTTATAAATGACTAACTTGTACTATTGCTATTATTTTACATAAATTTTAGATTTGCGAACGTGTGAAGCGGCGATCGTGGAAGGTAACTCGCGATCCCAAAGGCAGAATAGGACCATATGCCATAATGGGCAACCAATGGGTATCCTACGATGACATTGCAGAAATTAAGAGGAAATCGGAATTCGTGAAAGAATTAGGACTTGGCGGTGGCATGATTTGGGCTTTAGACTTGGATGACTTTAGAAATACTTGCGGCTGTGGCAAACATCCACTTTTGAAGACGATGAATAATGTTTTGAGAGGTCGTCTCTCGATAATCATTTAGAGAATTGCACTTAAATTACTAGCGGAGGTGTGCGTCAAAGATCTACGATTTTCATCTCTGAAGTTGACGAATTTTTGGAGATAAAAGAAATGTTATTTATTAAGAATAATTTGTAATTTTTATCGAATACTTGTGCTTATTATATAAGTCGTCTTAGTTTTAATGTAAGATAAAAAATAAGAACGAATAAAATCTGAATTTAAGTTTTTGATTTGAAAGGGAGATGAATAATATAGACAAAAATCCAATAAATACGAGGATGTGCACATTCGAGCGAAAAGTGGCATATTTCCGAGCGAGGGAAGCAAATGAAGCGCGACGCGGAGCGGCGCGCTTCATTTTCCCGAGATCGGAATGTGCCACTTTGAGCTCGAATGTGCACACTCGGCTTTAAGCGTAGTTCACAATATATAATTTAGTTGCTTAGATGGCTAACTTCATACTGTCGAATATTTATTAGCTGTGCGCGCGCAACTTTTATTCCTGCTACAATTTTTCTCTCAACGCTCCAAAAGAAGTATAACTTTAAATATAAACAAAATCGCAAATTACTCACCAGAAAAATAATTGTAGACATCTAAATTAACAAAGGCATAAAATCAAAAATATACTTACGATTGAATAACAAAATATTTAAATTATTCGTGTGTCTCTAACAAAACGTCATTGGTAAATATTCATACGAATTCTTTACACATAACACTACCGAACAAACAAATGTTTGATAGCGTAAAATTACCAGTATTCATGGCACGACACCAACATTTTAAAAACCTTAATTCTGAATAAAAATGTATCAGAGCTATTGTTGAGTACGTTAAAAAAACTGTGTAACCAAAACCTACTTTCCAAACGAGAAATGTTGACTTAACACTTACATAATGAGTTTTATGACCTTAGTTAGTCGCATCTCTGGTTTAATTAGGTACGAATAAATGTGATAGAAATCTGTATCAGCAAATCAAAGGTATTTCATTTCCAAAACTAAACTACTTCAAAAATGTTTTTTGATGTTCAATGTGTCCTTCATACAAGCGTTTAAAAGTTTAAAAACAATAGTATAAATAATTCTCAAATATTGTTTTAAATAAATTAGATTACTTTTGTTCTATTTGTTAATAATAAGTTGAAACACCTTTTTACTTAAACGAAAGATTAGCTATTCTGTACCACAACTGTGGTATTTTTTAAACAATTACAGTAAAACCTTTCTAACAGGACCGGCGTCGGTTTTTGCTCAAATTAGTTTTTTATAGTTTATAAGAATTAAATTATGATATATGGTATTTGCTCTAAAGCAGGTGGTCTCTTTATAGAGATGGTCGCCGCAAGAGATTTAACTATACTACTTTAAAAAGAAAAGTTTTTCCCAAAGCTAAAGTAAATAAGTAAATATATCCATCTAAAAAGTTATTCATATACTTTGATGATGTAAACATTAAAATTGAAGATTTTTGTCATAATTTAGTTCGAGTAATAATAAATTTATATAATTTAGTAACAATTTTCATTTAATATTCTTCCTTGTATTATTTTGATGGGCTATTTCTTTTCAATTTATCCAAGTCATGTATCAAAGCTTAAACATGTAAATATTATACTTAAATTAATATATTGCTTCAGTAAAACTGTAGCTAGATCTCCTTTAATAATACAGCATGTCTTCTTGGTGTTCCATACCACTTTCCCATTCTTCGATATCCAATAACTTCATTTTGTTATCTTGCCTTCAACAAAGGCAGAAAATGCGTTTTTAAATACTCTAGAGTTGCTGTAAAAAGCAATATCATTAAAATTAATAAACTTAAAATATTGTCATTTTACTTTGAAATGATTTGGGGTAAGACTAGTCAAGTATCAAAACACCGATAAAAAAACAAATAAAAAACAAAGACAAATGAGTGTCAAAATTTTATATTGACTTGAGTAAGTATTCATATTGTAATTATTTATTTGATTTTACATACGTAAGTATATTAAAATTTAGAAATCAAAGTTTAAAATTAAATGACAGTGTGCCCACGCTGCAGCCAACCTTATACAATTAAAAATGGTTAGTTTAACCTTGATTATAGAAAATAATAGGAGATTTAATAGTGCATAAGTAAACACGGTAAACTGCATAATTTTCAAATCCATAGGTTATATACTTGGCCCTAAAAACTAAATTCAACACATAAATGTATTTGGTTATTAATTGCGTTTTTAGAATTAAACTTATTTTAAATATGATTCACATTAATAGATTTTAAATAATCTTTGTTATAGTACAAGAGTCCACAAGTATTCATGACTATTAAAAACATGAGATATATACCATTGAAATAAACATAATGTTGGAAGGATTAGTAGCATGGGTTTTGAACAACTACTTGGGAAAATATGTGGAAAATTTAAATACCGATCAACTAAGTATTGCACTGCTCTCAGGTCAGATTGTACTGTAAAATACATTAATATGTAATTTATATTACTGTAATGTTCAGGTGAAGTAGAATTAGAGAATCTGCCACTTCGTCGAGATACATTACGACATTTGGGATTGCCAATAGTGATTAAATCTGGCTGTATAGGGAAGGTAAAGCTTCAAATACCAGTAAGGCAGATTAGATCAGCACCTTGGGTAATTGTGATCGAGCAGCTATATGTTGTAGCCAGTCCACTACCTGTCTATGAAGTAATTTATCATTTCTGTTGCATCCTTATAATATCATTTAATTCTTTTATGATACAGTGGGATCCATTAGTCGAGGATGCTGCAATTCAAGAATTAAAATTAAGTCATCTCGACGAAATAGAAGCTAAATGGCGATTAGAAAACGAGGCAAAAGACAACTCCACCTATTATGCTTCAACTTATTACTCTTGGCTTAACTTAGGGACTGGTTTAATAACTGACATTATGGAAAATTTTCAAGTATGTCGATCACTATATAATCTTAATATATTTTGATTTGTATTTTAGTTAAAAATCAGAGATGTGCACTTAAGATATGAAGACAATTTTAGTATTAGTAATGAAGTGATTAGTTTTGGAATTACGATGGAGTATCTATCGCTTCAAAGCTGTGATGCAAATTGGGTGCCAGGTTTTTCACATTGGAGTAGCTCTATGGAAT
>JARFIZ010000138.1:0-26462 GCA_036325965.1 Sinopyrophorus schimmeli
CATTCAATCATAGCTTTCTCCAGATTGGAAAAGAGGCACTTTTAGCCTTTTTCTAGAAGGGTGGTCATTTTTATCTTCAGCAGCTACAATTAAGTCAGTGGTTTTAAAATGGTTGATAAAGTCTTTGCGGAAATACCAAAGTCTTTGGCTATATTCTTTTTTCTTTTGAGCCCACGTTCCACTTCTTTTATAAGATTAATTTTCTCCCTTATGCTTAAACTTTTTAATTTTTGTTTACACTCTATATTAATACGTAAATAATTTTAGAAAAGTATTAATTTTTTAGATTTTCTGTTATACTCTGTTACAAACTATAAAGAACGTAAAACACATTTGTTAGTCCGCGTATATCTTTCAAACTGAAAACTAAAATGCAAAAATAGTTTCTTTTCTTGTGAAATAAACGGTAAAACCCTTTTAAAATTCATAACTGTCAATAAGGCATTTAAACATAAATTAGTTTTTAAATCCCATTGAAGTGCCGCCGTCAAAACACCTTAGTTTACAATAGAGCTTTTAGCCAGCAATAAGAGGGAACCCAGACGTTCTTAACCCTCCAGGTATTTTATAGAAAGTTGTAAAATTTAACTTCGAGTTTGGAAATATTTACTAATCAAAACTATAATTTACGGAATTATAAAATGCTTCGAATTAACGAAAAATGAAGATTATAAGCTGTTCTTCTGCGGAGTATAGCCTTATATACATCTATAATGTGTCCAATTTTGCTAAAATCGTATTAAATTTTTTGTTTTTTATTTATTACTAAACTAAAATAAAAATCTAAAAGTTGCACGATCAATGTATCTTATTACAACCAACCTATTGTCGAAAGATGATTACGATATTCCTCTGCGACTGAGTCACTATGCTTATGGCCTTTATAGTAAAATATAATTTTTATTTTTTTTGTGGGGCGCACCACTTAGAATCAATTGAAAAAATATATAAGGGAGTGTACCCGGGTATGAGACGGGTTTTGTTTATGAGCCAAATTTTTTTACTGGTTAAATAAAGTCGGGTGTTCTATTCATTGTTGGAAAGGTAATGAAAATACACAAATTTTATCCGCAGAAAGTTTTGTGATTCCATTAACATGCTAAATTTTATGAACAATTTTTAACCATCATTTTTTGACAAGAAAAAATTTGTATCTAGGTATGAGACACCTACAAAAATACATTAAAATTGTAAAATATAAAGTGAAAACCTCATATTTATTTCAAATTTTAATTTTTATGTTTTCCATAATTTTTATTTATCAATTTCCTCTTCATAATCGTCACAATGTTTGCATTTGTAGATGCTTGTACACATGTTTGCACACTTCATAAGAATTGGGTGGTGGTAATATGCTGTGTCTCATATTCGGACAATGACAACATTATAATAATTTAAAAAAAAATTGTTTTCTAACCACATTTTGGCCTAATCTAATATTGTATCGTAAAATATAAAAAAAAAACACTAAATGCTATACATTACACTTTTTTTTTAAATTTATTTACATGAAAAAAACAACACTTTAAAAAAAATCAAAAACTTTTTCCCCATGCTATTTCACATACGATGTTTGCAGGTGATATAAGCAATGCGTCGATTCATTTCACTCTTAGCACAAAAACTGACTGATGATCAAAGAAATATTTGACAGTATTCAGATCGGCCATATTAACATTCCATAATGAAAATAATTGACTGTCTCATATCTGGAGCCCGTCTTATACCCGGGAACACTCCCCTATTATATAAAAGAATGTAAGGCTTCTAAAAAATTATTTCATAATTTGGCCCAAATAATACCATACATAAAATATTTTTTAATTTGTTTTTACTGGATAATGAAATTTTATACAACTGTTATTTTGTCCTGCGATACTATAACACACTCAAATTTTATCAAAATCGATTAAGCCGTTCCTGAGTAAAAAATTCAATTGTTTAGTATTTTTATTTTCTCGAAAACAGGCTGAGTTAAAAATCTGAGATTTTCACGGTCTTGTATATAAAAATCTGAGATTTTCACGGTCTTGTATAGCATATGCCCTTTTAAAGTTATTTTAAAAGATTACGCGAAAACTTATTTTTATAAGCTTTACCTTGCTTTTTAATGTCCTCACGTCCTGCCATTTCGTCCTGCTTTGGTGGAAATCACAAATGCACACACACGCGCACCTGCACACTCACACACACACACACACACACACAACACACACACATATATATATACACAGCGCACCGATCTTCTGAACATAAGTTTTCTAACTGAACAGACAAAAAAATAGATGTTGAGGAACCCTTAAATTTTGCCTCTCTAAAACGTCATAAAATTTAAACTGCATTTATTATGGTTTTAAACTCAAATCTAGTATCTACCGTCCTTTTCTTAACACATAAATCGCCACTGATGGAAACTAAACAAAGCGTTCCTACCTGCTTATTGAAATCTCAATTTTGACAGCTACCAATAAAACATGTTTATGATTTTCTTACATTGCATTGCTTAGTTAAAAATGTTTATTAGGATACTGCAATAATAAATTTTGAAATGTTTTTATAATAGGCTAAGAAACAACCGCTCGCGTATTTACAGAGAATTTTAAATTAATGTACCCTATAAAAGCGTGAATATGGTAAAGCATCCAGCGAATGACCGATTTGTTGTATCGAGAGCTATTTTGATGTAAACACAGACGTTACAGTTAAAATGAGATATTATTTCTGTTTATGAATTAATGAAAAGATTATCGCAATTTGGTTATAAAGTTCAAGGATCGTTTGGAATGCCTCTATCCGATTCTCGCTTCCGCAGAGGTTCTCCAGAAGTTTTGGCTTATAACTTTCTAATTTTTACCTGTCATTTTCTGAAATGGGTTTTATGTAAACAATACACATTTATTGTTCATTTCACAAAAAATACATATTTTTCAATTCGTATTTGGATCGCAATTTACCACTTGTTTTGCGTAACAAATAATACGAAAAGATATACAGTAACCCTTCACCATTCGCAAGGGTTACGTTCCAGAAAAAAAAAATATCGAATTCCCGTATGTTATGTCTATAATAATGTGAAAATGGGAGGGGGGAAGGGGTTACGTTCTGCGATGGTTGATATACGTGGTATATATGTTACCGTGTAAGACCGAAGTCTGGTAAATGTCGACATCTTCCAATGAATGGCAAGATTCACCAAGTCGCTTTATGTATGTCCGAAATATTTGCCAAATATGCACTGATAGCGAATGTCGAAATAATCATAATTCTAGACCCTTCTAATTGAAACAAAATGACAATTTGTATATTATAAAAAAACAATAGGAGAAGCCTTAAGTAATACCATAAAATTAATCATATTATTGAACTGAAAACAAACAATACACTCAAAAAAAATCTAAAACAGTATTAATAATAAATGTACACCTAAGTAATTGTAATAAAACCTAAAACATAAAATAAATCAATGTAATTTGTATACATTTAACATTTAACAATCTTATTTGTTACAACAACTTAAACTGCTATGACATTCTATTAAAATTAGTTTCACTAATTTTTTTAAACTAATGTAAGACTGGTTTAAAACATCAAATACATTTTTTAAATTGATAATTTTTGATTGATAAAACTTTATAAGATTTTTAGCACGACAAGAACATTGTGTTTTTTTTAAATATTACTAATTGGTTGCATCTGTTTCTAAATATTTAACAGAATTTGTTATTATTAATCATAATTGTAGTAATAAATTTTTACATTAATTTATAACGGTTAGCAATAGACAACTATTATATGAGAAGTATAAATTAAAGCTACATCATAAAAATTACAAATTGGCAGGAAAAAATAACAGGTGTACCTACTAAATACATATAAAAATTCAAAACTGATATTTTTAAATATATTAGTAAAATGGTTATTTTCTATAAAATGATGTAGATGGCGACCCCTATTTGGAATTTTTAACGTTCAAACATTTTCTAATGTTTAAGTAAAGATCCCAATATAAACACTTTCCGAAACCCAAGCAGGGCTACCTGCTTTTGGACCCTTCGTTAACAAAGAGAAGAGATTCCCGCTATCTTTGCGGACAACAGATACTTATGAAATCAAATTTCTAAATGTATAATTTTTTCAATGCGGGAAAAAAACTTAGTATCATTCGTAAGTATGGAAAAACAAAAAATATTCCGAATTTTTGCGTGCAAAACCGCCTTTTAGGTCAAAATTTGCAAAAAAGGGTTAAATTTGCATAAAACTTGTTAAAACGTCTTAGAGAAATTATATCGAATCGTTTATATCTTTTTGTTTTTGAAACGTTTAAATAACGGCAGAAATAAGGTTTGCTTGAAAGTCGTCCGACGCCACCCCGTCGTCCCCGCGGTTAAAAATGTGTCACAGAATGTATAAACCGACCCCCATCGTACCCAGAAAGCGGATGTTGCTAAAAGTCCCCGTTCGAAAACTACATGGAAATACCGTTTTTGAAAAATTTCAAGGGACGTTTGAGAACTCCTGTACAGCCAAAAGTAAGCCGCAAATCGATCCCAAATATTTAAGTGTATATAGTACAGAGATCGAAGGTGTGCACTGGCTA
Source organism: Sinopyrophorus schimmeli (assembly GCA_036325965.1). Lineage (NCBI taxonomy): Eukaryota > Metazoa > Arthropoda > Insecta > Coleoptera > Elateridae > Sinopyrophorus > Sinopyrophorus schimmeli. The sequence continues at coordinate 4,598 of JARFIZ010000138.1, forward strand.
GGTGAATATTTCTTCACGTCACGTTATCCATCTGATGTTCGTGAAAAGAGGTGGAAAATAGCGTCGTCAGAAAACGTCAATTGAATTAAAACATGAAACGTTTCCAATAAAATTTATTAATAACCAACCCCTAAATAAGGCGTTTGTTACAGTTTCTTAAAAAAGATCGGGTATAATCTAGTGAATGACTGATTAATGGATTCACTTATTGAAAACGAATAAAATTGTATAAAATTTATTTGAAACCGTAGGCTTAGATGTAAGTACGCGTTGGAATAAATAAAAATTCCAGGTTTCCAACGTTCCGTAAAATTCAGTTCTGATTTACGGTAACTGGGATCATAAGGGTAGGTCTCACACATGTGTGAGAAAGAATGAACTAAGAATTAATTTTTACATTTTAGTCGAAGTTTTGTTCTTTAAGAGAAACCACTGAAATCTGTGTTAACGTGGAAATAATAAAATTCGTTCCCACTGGCTAGTGTTTTGATTTCCTTATTAAACTCTTCCAACGGTACGTTCGTGTAGTTTTTATTTAAATATCCTTTGGTATTCTACAAATTACAACTTTTTATTGTTATAAAATTATAAATTATAAGATCCAAATATTTACAAAAGCGGAAATACATTAAATTTGAACAGTGTTTGTTATCATGTTTATGACCGGTTGTAAATCAAAAAAGTACCTGACCACCAACCCTTGCCTATTCGACTGAAACTGACCAGCTTTGCTAAGAAGGTCACTAAACTCAAAGTCCAAATACATCAAGAATTTTTTTCTATCAAAAAAATGCGATCTAAAATACCCCTTATACGGAGACGTGCACGTAACTATTGTTTGTGGTGGTTTATAAAAGACAGCCCCATCTCCCACAAGGTAATCTCTTAAGTTGAACATTGTTGCTAATGATAAATTTGAAATGTTCATTTCCACACAAAATTTTTCGTGATATAATGGGGTGTCCGACTATTAAGGTATTTTCCTAGAAGGTGTCTATTGATAATAAATAAGTATGAATACTTTAAAAAAGACCACAAAATATAAGACCGTTGACCCCAAAGTGCAACTTTACCTATAAATTTTGCGTTATATTTCCATCTAATGTTTAACAATAAATACATATAGAAAACCCCTTTATTTTTATGTATAGCCATTGTAGTAAATTAAAAATTTTGAAATTTTACAATTGTGTTAAAAAGTCTACATTTCAATAATAATTTGCAAGTTATTCTACTTAATTAAATAAAATAAGTTAATGTTATAAAGCATCATTGAATTAATATAATTAACCTAACCAAAATAGAAAATGAAAAAAAGTATAAAATAGAATGTCGTTTAAAAAAATTATAAGTTTTGGAATTTTATTGGGAATTTTTCTAAAATATTCTAACTAAAGTAATAAAAATAATGGCATCTACATATAAATAAAGTTATTCCTATTTCAAATAATCAGAAAAATATGGATAGGTACGAATCTGAATGCGTACGTAATTAGAAAATAGAATGCATTTCCAATAACGTTAAAAATAACTTTAAAATTAACAAAGAGTAGATACCTAAAGGATTAGCAACGGTTAATAAGGGCGACAAAGGGTCTACGCACAACGACTTGTTATTCAAACTCGTCATGAGCGTGTTTATAATTTTTCCCTCAGAAAATTCAATTTTATCAATTTACTTACATATAACTACGTTCTCTTGTAGTCGAAGTATTTTTGGATCACTTTTTCTCATCTCCTTTAACGATTGTTTAGTTTTAAATTAAATTTGTATAAAAAAATGCGAGCTAAAATACCTCTTATACGTGCATGAGAGCGCAACCATTTTGTACAATTACGATTGATACGTTAAAATTAGCAAGTCGACTTCCTTTTTTGCTTCTAACTGTTTCATCGTATGGTCACAAAGACTACAGGTAAAATCAAAAACATCTAATAAACTTAAGAAAATCCAATATTCGCTCAAGATGACAGGTACAAATTAATTTTGAACCGTTTGAATCGAGTGTGCCATGGTTTGGTCACAAAATGTAAAGGTACAATCAAAAACATTGAAAAAACTAAAAAATTTTGCCGGATCAAATTGACACTTAAAAATCCATTTAGACCTTTTGAATTGAGTGTGCCATGATTTGGTCACAAAGTCTGCAGGTACACTCAAAAACAATAAAAAAACTGCAAAAATTTAATGTTCGATCAAGTTGACACTTAAGCATTAATTTTAAACCGTTTGAATCGAGTGTGTCATGATTAGTTCTCAAAATGTATTGGTACAAACAAAAAACATGAAAAAACTATTAAAATCGAATAAAAATACAAAATTTAAACAAACGTAACAAAAACAAAAGAGTTGTAAAAAATCTTATAAAGCGGAAGTATCGCTAAATATTGCTGGCTGCTATGCAGCCCGTATGTCAAAAATTGGAACAATCGAATGAAAAATACAATATTTAAATGAACGCGTTCAAAACAAACAAACTATCTGTAAAAATAACGTTGTAAAGCCGGAGCATCGATAAATATCGCTGGGCTGCTCCGCAGCCACGAATGTCAAAAAATTAGAACAATCGAATAAAAATACAAAATTTAAACGAACGTGTCCAAAACAAACAAACTATCTGTGAAAATAACGTTGCATTATTTGTTCGTATAGTATAAATTATTTTATGTAAAAACATATTTTTGATGCGTTGGTTTTATTCAAGTTTTATTAAGAATTTTTTGAATTGTTTTATTGTTTGAGGCCGTCGGATATGTTTTTAATTAGGCAATTTAACGTTGTCATAGGTCAAAAATTTGCAGTTTTTCAAAATATGGGCTAAACTTTAATTTTGCTATAACTTTTTCAAATCAATGGATTTAAAAATAATACCAAATAAAAATTCTTGGAATAGATCACCCCACCAGCAATTTCCGGCTCTGACAATTGTTTGGAAACACCCTGTATATAACGTATATTAACCATTGTGGAACGTAACCCCTTATTTTCACATTAAGATAGACTTAACATTCGCGAAGTTTTTCTGAACGTAACCCTCGACAATGTCGAGGGATTACTGTACACAAGAAACTATATACAGTCAACTCGCGTTATAACGAAGCTCGATATAACGAAAATCTCGATATAAAGAAAGAAACCGCCGGTCCCTTGAAAATCTCGCTTTATAACGAAAATTTTAATGGGTTTTGGTCCCCTCGATATAACGAAGTTTTCTTGACCAAAGTCTAATAATTTTTGGTAAAAAAGTAAGTACTGTAGGTATGTAATATAATTTACATAATGTGTTTCTACATAATTTTTGATTTTTTTATCTTAAAGCAATGCAAACTTAACACTATCAATTATCAATTACTTGCAAAGCCATGACCTGGACAACATTGTATTCTCAAGTATCTTAAATATGGAGAACGCAATTGAACGGACACGTACAGTCACCTGCATACAAACTAAAATTACGGATTTGTTTTAGATTATACTTGTTTCTATTTTTATTGTTTTTTTTATTGTTGTTTTCTATTGTTTTATTAAAAAAAAAATACATTTATGCGTTATATTGGTTATTTTATTAAGCGACAACGAATTTGTGGTGTATTGGATTGATTTATTCTATATCTCTAAATAAATTTGTAAAAGTTTGTTAATTTATGCTTTTATAATAAAGAATTTCGATATAACGAATTTTCGATATAACAAACTTTTCGTGGGTCCCTTGAAATTCGTTATAACGCGAGTTGACTGTATTTTATATTAAGCTTTACCTTGCTCTGTATTTATCCGATAATTCAAATCTTCCCATTACATCCTGATTATGTGGACAATTGAACGCGCACACGCACGCACACACGCAAACACACACACACACACCCGGAGCGCACATATTTGTTTAAACCGTTCTTCTAAACGGAAGTTTTCTAACTGAACAGAAAAAAATTATGTTAAGGAACCCCTCAAAGCCTCCCTAAAACTTTGTCATAAAATTTGAACTGCATCTATTGTTGTTTTTAAACTCAAATACACTACCTGCCGTCTTATTAAGATTTAAAATTGTTAAACGAACGGTTTAAGGCTAATACTTTTCTCTCTTTGACGGATTCTCTTTGCAGGTAGATTCACGACGGGTGTGTCAATTATCTAAGTTTCGTTGTTAAAATGTGGGTTTCTGCGACAGTGCTATTGAAAACAACTAAATATGTATAAATTTTAAAACACAATTCGCTTTTTTAAAAGATTCAACGTAATCAACTTCATCTTCATTGGGTATCTTTTTTTTCAAAATAGCTGTAACGATTAGTGTGATTACCACACACATCGTAGTAAGGAGTATTTATTCAATCTCTGTCTAATTCTTTAATATTGTCTTCTAAAGAAAGTATATTATTTTTCCTATAACTTTCGCTTTTTACCGCCGTTCTAAATCTTAAAATATTGTGTTTTCAAATTTTACATTGTTTTGCCGGGTAATCGGTATTAGTAGTCAATACCGTTAATTTTTACAATAAGTGATTGCGACATTCAATTTTTTACAGTTAAATAATGGTAGGATCTTGATTCTAAAATTTTCGCGTATACGCTACTGTCACCGTCCCCAGTTAATTTCCCAAATTTTACTGCGTGCAATTCTTCGCCGTGTCAAAACCTTCCACTATTATTGCCGACTCTATACATCCAGAACTTTTAGTGTAACTATAATTTTTATAACAATTATCGGGTTTTCTTAAATTTAGATTGCAAATTAAATAATTTCTAAAATATACAGTTAGAAGCAAATGAATATTTCGTTTTTATTTGCTCATTTATTTTTTAAAGTCAGATTATTTTTAATCATTTCAGTTATTTTTAATTATCGTTTAGAAAAATTTTCAATGCATTTTTCACCATGTTCTCGATGTCCTAAGTCTTTTCTTAAACCACTGTTAAACTCACTGATTATGCTTATATTTTATTCTGTAATCAAATTTCTGCGAAAATGGGGATTTAACGCCTCGTATGGACAATCCTCTTTGTCAACCCCATTATACTTTTTAAAAAAATTTTAATAGTTTTAAACGTGGTTTTCTTCACCAACATCTTTTTCAAATATGTAAGTTGTTTACGAAAGACGTTTATCAAATTTTGAATGCCCCCTTCGGACTCAACGGCGGTTTTCAATTTTAATTATATGTTAAACGTACCTACTCTTGTACTCGAACTGTCTTTTGATTTCTTTTTTTCATTTTCTTTAACTATTGTTTCGCACTAAATTTAATTAGTATTAAAAAATGCGATCTAAAATAATAATGAGAGCGACCATCTTGTACGGTTGCGATTGATAAGTTCAAATCAGCAACTCGACTTTGTTTTTGCTTCTAATTCGGCTAAAGGGCGTCGTAGAACGACAGTAAAACACAAAAAGAAACACGGGATAATTCTATATCCGTTATTTGCAAAGGGACGGTCCTCCGGCTCTTTTCGCTGAGACTAAATTAAAAATATAACAATTTTGGCACACTTGCGTCACTCGGCCTTGTGGGGTTGAATCCACCTTAGACGTTTCCAAAGATCCGTTGACGCATTCATAAAATCATAAAACAATAAACTTTACGATGAAACCCTGTCCTAAGTATTACTTTAATATTAACTCATAAATATGATTAGAGCTGCGTAATTCTTTTTGTAGTTCTAGAAAATGTTTAGAGATTTATCAAAATACAAAAATGAGAAACATAAACTTTTTAATCATATTTACATATATATATATATTTAGTTAATCTTTAGTTAAGAATTAGCGGTGATCAACTTGTTAATTAGGGCCATCCAGAAATTACGTTTCACGAATTTCAATATTTTTTGCCACCTCCTCCCGTACCTATTACACGTCGTCGCATTTGTGAGACCCCTCCCGCTAATGTGACGTTACATACAGTAGTCCCTGCATAAGTGGTTCACTGCTTAAATGAGTCAGCCGCTTATATGGGTCAAAATTTGTAGAACCAAATCAAACTATATAAACAACATTTAAAACCGCCGTATAAATGAATCAAGTTTTCGGATAAGTGATTCACAGAATCAGTTTTCCTTACCTACATATTGTTATGTGTCAGGTAAAATTTTAAAGATATCCTTAATTTATTTATGAAGTTTCTCCGCTTTTTACAAAGTGGTTAAAAATGTTAAAAAGTTTTTGGAAGAAAATGGAGAACAAACTGAATTTCAAACCTATTAAAAAATTGAAAATATTGTATATAATAAAAGTTGTAACATGCAACAAATGAAGTTCACAGATTATTTCAAATATATATAATTATTGTACAGGTATTACACTTTTACCCCACTTGTATCGCCGTGTAATACACGACGATTTAATTAATCCCTTTAAATTAAAACATGAAACGTAGCCAATAGGAGTTTTTTCGGTAAGCAATCCCTAAATAAGGCGCTTATTACAGTTTCACTGCTTTAACTTTTCATGTTACATTCGCATGTAAATACTTTTCTGCAGGCCAGTTTTCCGATAAATTATTGTTACCATGTTTATGAGGGGTTGTAAATCCAAAACTACCTGGCCCCAGCCTTTGTCTATTTAATTGAAACTGACCAGCTTTGCTAAGAAGGTCACTAAACTCAAAGTCCAAATGCATCAAGAATGTTATTCTATCATATTTCTACGTAATATTTTAAAATAAATACACAACGTGATTTATAATAAAAATTAGAAATCTACGTCTATTGGACAAAATTATAAATTTAATGTTTCTTAAATTGTATGATCGACTGTTGACTGCAATTATGAAATTTGAAATGTTTATTTCCACACAAAGTTTCCGACTAATAAGGTACAGTCAACTCGCGATATAACGAATACACCACAAATTCAAGTCGTTTAATAAAATTTAATAAAACAATAGAAAACAACAATAAAAAACCAATAGAAATAATAGAAATAGAAACACGTATAATCTAAAAAAATCCGTAATTATAGTTTGTAAGCAGGTGATTGTGCGTGTCCGTTCAATTGCGTTCTCCAGATTAAAGATACTTGAGAATAAAATCAAAAATTTTGTACAAACACATTTTGTAAATTTTATAACATACCTATAGTACTTACTTTTTTAATAAAAAATTATTAGACTTTGGTCAAGAAAACTTCGTTATATCGAGGGGACCAAAACTCATTAAAATTTTCGTTATAAACCGAGGTTTTCAAGGGACCGGCGGTTTCTTTCTTTATATCGAGATTTTCGTTATATCGAGCTTCGTTATAACGCGAGTTGACTGTATTTCCTAGACGGTGTCAATTGATAATAAATAAGTATGAATACTTTAAGAAAGGCCACAAAATATAAGGTCGTTGACCCCAGAGTGCAACTGTACTAAAATTTTGCGTTATATTTCCATTTAATGTTTAACAATAAATACATATAAAAAACTCCTTTATTTTTAGGTCTAGGCATTGTACTAAATTAAATATGAAGCGTTTTGAAATAGTGTTAAAAATTCTACATTCCAATAATAATTTGCAACTTATTCTATTTAATTAAATAAAATAAGCCAATGTTATAAACTATTATTTAATGAATGTAATCAACCTAACCAAAATAGAAAATTAAAAAAAGGGAAAAAATGGAATGTCGTTTAAAAAATTATAACGTTTTGGAATGTTATTGGGAATTTTGTAAAATATTCTAAAGTAATGAAAATAATGATATAAAAGATGGCATCTACAAATAAACTTCTTCCTATTTCAAATAATTAGAAAAATGTGGATAGGTACGAATCTGAATGGGTACGTAGTTAGAAAATAGAATGCATTTCCAATAACATTAAAAATAATTTTAAAATTAACAAAGAGTAGATACCTAAAGCTTTAGCAACGGTAAATAAGGGTGACAAAGGGTCTACGCACAACGACTTGTTATTCAAATTCGTCATAAGCGTGCTTATAATTTTCACATCAGAAAAATCAATTTTATCAATTTACTTACATATAACTACGTTCTCTTGTAGTCGAAGTACTTTTGGATCACTTTTTCTCATTTCCTTTAACGATTGTTTAGTGTTAAATTTAATTCGTATAAAAAAAAATGCGAGCTAAAATACCCCTTATACGGAAACGGCATAAGAGAGCAACCATCTTGTACAGCGTATTCGGAAGAATCTTTCGAGAATGTATACAAAACTGGACGTTCGTTAATTTTTTTAAAAAGAACCGTAAGAGATATCGACGTCGGTTTTGCGTCATTAGACGCGTCCTGAATGGACGCTTCTAAATCACCATTAGACCAAAACGCTATCTCTTATCGTACGGCTCTAAGGCGCTTTCGAATGTGAATTTTTTACGTAAAAGTTGGCGTCGTTTTTGCTAAAAAATGCGCTACCGACGTAATTCAAAGCGTCGCGATGACGGGAATTTTGGTATCGAATTTGAAATCTTAAGCGCTTTTCGGGTGACAAAGCAAAAGTCTATAAGGGCACGCGTTCAAAAGTTAGGGGCGATTTTTATTTTCCAAAAAAATTTCTCAGAATTTTTGCGCTCCTGTGGAGGCGCCGGGGACGCTCCGACGTCGTTTTGACATGCAGGACTCTTGTTGGGCAGACATCAGATTGAAGTCCATTGGGGGTCTCGTCGCTCCCGGACGTTTCCCAGGACCCGTTATAGGGCTCCAAAGGACGATTTTTTGTGGGCACAACGCCCCGACGGAGTAAAAAAATCGTAGTTTCGGAACGAATGGGAGTATCGAAACGCGGTTTTCGGTATCGGAAAGGCCATGAAAGCACGCAAATTTTGTTATCGGGGTGCGAGGCCGTATTTCGCGAAACGGCGCCGCTACGCCCTCCAAAGCGAACGCTCGAAAATGCAACTCGAGAAAAGGGCCGTAGCTCAAAATTTTCCAACAAGACCACCCCTTTTTTTTGTTTTTAATCGATAGCCCGTTTAATTTGAGGGGTACCTCCTCGCTTGTTGAAAGTAGGTCGTCGCTTTAGTTTTCGAGAAAATCGAAAGAGAAGGCGCAAAAATGCGATTTCGAAAATCGTTTTTTGCCAAAAAGGCCGATTTAGAGAATACCGTGGGCATAGGGACGCCGCCAAAAGGCGTCGATCAGTTTTCCGAAACTTTTCAGAAAATTTGAAAAAAATCCTTAGCGGCGTTTTCGAATTATCGGGAAAAGACAGGTTTACGAAGCTTGTTTTTTTAGAGGTTTAAATATAAATGTTTTCCCATTATTAGTTTTAATATTTAATGTTATTTTAATCAAGTAAACTTAATTTCTGTTGTTTCAAAGGTAAAAACATTATAATATATCGATTTTTACAATAAAAAATCGGTTTTCTTATTTTTTTTCGATATGGCGTACCTTTACTATCAATTTAAGATTTTAAGAGATTATTCTACATCAAAAAAGACACAAAAGAAGTTAGTTTCAAATTGTGCTAGAACGTTATCTTAAAGAAAAAAAATAATTTAGAAAAGAATCGCCTGTTTCTAATGATTCTTATAAATATTTTTTCTTTTTTCTTTTAGCCGTTATCTATCCATTGGATATAGGCCTCTCTCATAATTGTCCATGTGTTTCTATTTTGTGCTACTTGGTACCAATTAAGTCCTGCCACTTTCTTTATCTCATCGTACCAACGCTGTTGAGGTCTTCCAGTGCTTCTTCGTTATTTCCATGGTCTCCATCTGGTGATGTAGCCGCTCCAGTTTTCTGTGTGTCTGGCTACGTGTCCCGCCCATTGCCACTTTAAAGAGCCGATTCTTTCGATGATGTCTATTACATTGGTCTTTTCTCTTATCCACTGGTTTGTTTTGTGATCTCTCAGTGATATTCCTAAAATCCTTCTCTCTACGGTCCTCTGGTGTACTCTTAGTTTGTTCTTAATCTCATTAGTTAGGACCCATGTCTCAGAGCCGTATGTAACAACTGGGAGTATGCATTCGTTGTAAATTTTTGTTTTTAGAGCCATTGGTATTTTCATGTTTAGTATGTTTTTTAACTTCCCATAGGCTGCCCATCCTAGTGTTTGCCTAGTGTTATTGATTGTCCTAGGTATATATATGATTGCGTCTTACGTATTGTTTGCCCACTAATCATAATGGTGTCGTCTGTATTTGGTTCATTTGTTGTAAATTGTGTTTTGTGTTGTTCATATGTAATCCTATTTTGCAGCTTCTTCTTGTAGCTCTTCCAACATGCCTGTTAGCTCTTGTTTATCCTTGGCGAACAATATAATATCATCAGCAAACCTCAGATTGTGTAGGCGTTCTCCTTGTATATTTAAACCTTTATCTTTCCATTTCAGTTTTTTGAAGATGTCCTCAAGTACCAGGGTGAATAATTTAGGTGAGATTACGTCCCCTTGACGGACTCCTCTTCTGACATTTATTCTGTCCGTTGTCTCATGTATTCTTATCGTCGTCGTGGATGTTTTATAGATGTTTTCAATAATGTTAATATAGCGTTGGTCTACCCTGGCATTCCGTAGTAATTTTATTATAGCCCAGGTCTCTATGGTATCGAATGCCTTTCGGAAATCCACAAAGGCCAACCAGACTGTTAAGTTGTATTCCGTAGATTTTTCTATTAATTGCCTTACTGTGTGGAGATGTTCTGTCGTACTGAATTTGCATCGAAAACCAGCCTGTTCTTTTGATTGGTAGATCTCGAGTTTTCGCTCTAGTCTATTTGTAATTATTCTAGTAAATAGTTTATAAATTTGAGATAACTGGCTTATAGGTCTGTAATTTTCGAGATCGGCCGGATCTTTTTTTTTGTATAGCAATACGACTACGGCATTCTCCCAATCATTAGGGATGTATCCTTCTGTTAAACATTTATTAAATAATATTACTAGTTCTTCCTTTGTCTTTATGTCGCTTTCTTTAAGCATCTCAGGTATTATACTGTCGTCTCCTGCTCCCTTGCCGTTTTTCATTTTGGACATCGCTTTTTCCAGCTCTTCGACGTCTATGTCGGGCATTTCCTCTGAATTAACATTTATTATTATTTTGTCTTTTCCTTTTTCTTTTCCTTTTTCTATTTCTTCCTGTATATCTGCGTCTGTTATTTTTGATTCATACAGGTCCCGGTAGTAGGATTCTACCATCTTTAAGATATGTTGTCTATCTTCAACTGTGTTACCTGCTTTGTCTTTGATTTTTGTTATTTCTTTTCTCTGTGTGTTTTGTCTTTTAAATATATTTAGACCATGGTTATTTTCCAATAATGATTGTACTTGATTTGTTTGATGTTTCAGTATATCCTTCTTCACCATTTTTCTCACTTAGTGTCTCTTTTCCATTTTTGATTAACTCTCGCCTTTTCTCTAATAGACTTTTTGTCTCGCTAGACAGTTTGTCTGTAGTTTTCTTCTGAGGTTTTGCTACATTTTCTGCTGTCTCTTTTATGATTTTTGTTATTCTCTTATTGGCCTCGTTTATTGATTCGTTTATATGCCCTGGATTTTTTGAGAACTTTTCTTTTAGTTGATTTCTATATTCTTCACTTTTTTCTCTTAGTTTTTTCCTATTTACTTCTGTCGATGTTTGTTTCATTTTTCTTTTCCTCTTTATTTTGGTATGTATGAGTATTTTGCTTCTGACCATCTTGTGGTCGCTTCCCGTACTAAATTGGTTGACTACGTCTACATTTTGGATTATGTATTTGTGACGTAAGATGATGAAGTCAATCTCATTTTTTGTTTTTCCATTCGGACTTCTTTATGTCTATTTACGTTTCTCCTTCTTGTTGAAGAAAGTGTTCATCAAATATAGTCGTTCTCTTTCTAGGAAGTTTGCTAACATTTTTTCTCTTTCATTCCTGGTTCCCAGTCCGAATTTTCCTATAAATGTTTCTGTTGGTTCTGCCCCTTTACCTATTTTGGCATTAAAGTCTCCTCCCACAATTATATGTGTCGTTTAATTTTCGTTTATTGCTCTTGTTATATCCTTGTAGACTGTCTCAACTTCTTCGTCTTCGTGTGTGGTGGTTGGCATGTATACTTGTATAAATTTCAGGGTTATGTTTTTATTTATAGTAATCACGACGTATATTGTAGTGGGATCTTTACTAGCGATTATTTTATTAATAATTATTTATTTATTTTACTAGAATATAGGAGATTACATCTGAGTGTACCGACACTTCTCACGCCTTGCCAATAACTGACTTAAAACTAGCCTCCACCTTGCACTTTCACTTCTATTGTACCTAAAATACTTTCTTTACAAGCTATGTTTACTACAACTAAATATTATCCGACACTACACTCGGCCATCCTAGCTAACATCTGGCCTCAGATGTTGATACTGCCTTATTCATACTCGCGAGCATCAGAATTTTCCTCAATTTCGCTTGACGAATCTTGATCATCGATCCAAGGTTTCAAATTATCGGCAGATGCAGTTGTTTGTCGAGGGCCTTCATGATCTCCGACTTTTTCCACCACGTAACGATCATTACGTAATACCTTAACAACACAATAGGGGCCAAAATACTTAGGATGGACTTTTATTCCTGGGCCATACTGTGTACGTTTAATTGCAACGAGATCCTCTTTGACATACTTGGTACCTTCTCGACGTTTCTTGTTATATCCTCGTCGGTTTTCCTCTTGTATTTTTCCAATCTTTTCTTTGGCTTCAGTCGTCCGTCGTTGCGTTGTTGTTCAAACATTCGAATGTGAATTTTTTACGTAAAAGTTGGCGTCGTTTTTGCTAAAAAATGCGCTACCGACGTAATTCAAAGCGTCGCGATGACGGGAATTTTGGTATCGAATTTGAAATCTTAAGCGCTTTTCGGGTGACAAAGCAAAAGTCTATAAGGGCACGCGTTCAAAAGTTAGGGGCGATTTTTATTTTCCAAAAAAATTTCTCAGAATTTTTGCGCTCCTGTGGAGGCGCCGGGGACGCTCCGACGTCGTTTTGACATGCAGGACTCTTGTTGGGCAGACATCAGATTGAAGTCCATTGGGGGTCTCGTCGCTCCCGGACGTTTCCCAGGACCCGTTATAGGGCTCCAAAGGACGATTTTTTGTGGGCACAACGCCCCGACGGAGTAAAAAAATCGTAGTTTCGGAACGAATGGGAGTATTGAAACGCGGTTTTCGGTATCGGAAAGGCCATGAAAGCACGCAAATTTTGTTATCGGGGTGCGAGGCCGTATTTCGCGAAACGGCGCCGCTACGCCCTCCAAAGCGAACGCTCGAAAATGCAACTCGAGAAAAGGGCCGTAGCTCAAAATTTTCCAACAAGACCACCCTTTTTTTTTGTTTTTAATCGATAGCCCGTTTAATTTGAGGGGTACCTCCTCGCTTGTTGAAAGTAGGTCGTCGCTTTAGTTTTCGAGAAAATCGAAAGAGAAGGCGCAAAAATGCGATTTCGAAAATCGTTTTTTGCCAAAAAGGCCGATTTAGAAAATACCGTGGGCATAGTGGACGCCGCCAAAAGGCGTCGATCAGTTTTCCGAAACTTTTCAGAAAATTTGAAAAAAATCCTTAGCGGCGTTTTCGAATTATCGGGAAAAGACAGGTTTACGAAGCTTGTTTTTTTAGAGGTTTAAATATAAATGTTTTCCCATTATTAGTTTTAATATTTAATGTTATTTTAATCAAGTAAACTTAATTTCTGTTGTTTCAAAGGTAAAAACATTATAATATATCGATTTTTACAATAAAAAATCGGTTTTCTTATTTTTTTTCGATATGGCGTACCTTTACTATCAATTTAAGATTTTAAGAGATTATTCTACATCAAAAAAGACACAAAAGAAGTTAGTTTCAAATTGTGCTAGAACGTTATCTTAAAGAAAAAAAATAATTTAGAAAAGAATCGCCTGTTTCTAATGATTCTTATAAATATTTTTTTCTTTTTTTCTTTTTAGCCGTTATCTATCCATTGGATATAGGCCTCTCTCATAATTGTCCATGTGTTTCTATTTTGTGCTACTTGGTACCAATTAAGTCCTGCCACTTTCTTTATCTCATCGTACCAACGCTGTTGAGGTCTTCCAGTGCTTCTTCGTTATTTCCATGGTCTCCATCTGGTGATGTAGCCGCTCCAGTTTTCTGTGTGTCTGGCTACGTGTCCCGCCCATTGCCACTTTAAAGAGCCGATTCTTTCGATGATGTCTATTACATTGGTCTTTTCTCTTATCCACTGGTTTGTTTTGTGATCTCTCAGTGATATTCCTAAAATCCTTCTCTCTACGGTCCTCTGGTGTACTCTTAGTTTGTTCTTAATCTCATTAGTTAGGACCCATGTCTCAGAGCCGTATGTAACAACTGGGAGTATGCATTCGTTGTAAATTTTTGTTTTAGAGCCATTGGTATTTTCATGTTTAGTATGTTTTTTAACTTCCCATAGGCTGCCCATCCTAGTGTTTGCCTAGTGTTATTGATTGTCCTAGGTATATATATGATTGCGTCTTACGTATTGTTTGCCCACTAATCATAATGGTGTCGTCTGTATTTGGTTCATTTGTTGTAAATTGTGTTTTTGTGTTGTTCATATGTAATCCTATTTTTGCAGCTTCTTCTTGTAGCTCTTCCAACATGCCTGTTAGCTCTTGTTTATCCTTGGCGAACAATATAATATCATCAGCAAACCTCAGATTGTGTAGGCGTTCTCCTTGTATATTTAAACCTTTATCTTTCCATTTCAGTTTTTTGAAGATGTCCTCAAGTACCAGGGTGAATAATTTAGGTGAGATTACGTCCCCTTGACGGACTCCTCTTCTGACATTTATTCTGTCCGTTGTCTCATGTATTCTTATCGTCGTCGTGGATGTTTTATAGATGTTTTCAATAATGTTAATATAGCGTTGGTCTACCCTGGCATTCCGTAGTAATTTTATTATAGCCCAGGTCTCTATGGTATCGAATGCCTTTCGGAAATCCACAAAGGCCAACCAGACTGTTAAGTTGTATTCCGTAGATTTCTCTATTAATTGCCTTACTGTGTGGAGATGTTCTGTCGTACTGAATTTGCATCGAAAACCAGCCTGTTCTTTTGATTGGTAGATCTCGAGTTTTCGCTCTAGTCTATTTGTAATTATTCTAGTAAATAGTTTATAAATTTGAGATAACTGGCTTATAGGTCTGTAATTTTCGAGATCGGCCGGATCTTTTTTTTTGTATAGCAATACGACTACGGCATTCTCCCAATCATTAGGGATGTATCCTTCTGTTAAACATTTATTAAATAATATTACTAGTTCTTCCTTTGTCTTTATGTCGCTTTCTTTAAGCATCTCAGGTATTATACTGTCGTCTCCTGCTCCCTTGCCGTTTTTCATTTTGGACATCGCTTTTTCCAGCTCTTCGACGTCTATGTCGGGCATTTCCTCTGAATTAACATTTATTATTATTTTGTCTTTTCCTTTTTCTTTTCCTTTTTCTATTTCTTCCTGTATATCTGCGTCTGTTATTTTTGATTCATACAGGTCCCGGTAGTAGGATTCTACCATCTTTAAGATATGTTGTCTATCTTCAACTGTGTTACCTGCTTTGTCTTTGATTTTTGTTATTTCTTTTCTCTGTGTGTTTTGTCTTTTAAATATATTTAGACCATGGTTATTTTCCAATAATGATTGTACTTGATTTGTTTGATGTTTCAGTATATCCTTCTTCACCATTTTTCTCACTTAGTGTCTCTTTTTCCATTTTTGATTAACTCTCGCCTTTTCTCTAATAGACTTTTTGTCTCGCTAGACAGTTTGTCTGTAGTTTTCTTCTGAGGTTTTGCTACATTTTCTGCTGTCTCTTTTATGATTTTTGTTATTCTCTTATTGGCCTCGTTTATTGATTCGTTTATATGCCCTGGATTTTTTGAGAACTTTTCTTTTAGTTGATTTCTATATTCTTCACTTTTTTCTCTTAGTTTTTTCCTATTTACTTCTGTCGATGTTTGTTTCATTTTTCTTTTCCTCTTTATTTTGGTATGTATGAGTATTTTGCTTCTGACCATCTTGTGGTCGCTTCCCGTACTAAATTGGTTGACTACGTCTACATTTTGGATTATGTATTTGTGACGTAAGATGATGAAGTCAATCTCATTTTTTGTTTTTCCATTCGGACTTCTTTATGTCTATTTACGTTTCTCCTTCTTGTTGAAGAAAGTGTTCATCAAATATAGTCGTTCTCTTTCTAGGAAGTTTGCTAACATTTTTTCTCTTTCATTCCTGGTTCCCAGTCCGAATTTTCCTATAAATGTTTCTGTTGGTTCTGCCCCTTTACCTATTTTGGCATTAAAGTCTCCTCCCACAATTATATGTGTCGTTTAATTTTCGTTTATTGCTCTTGTTATATCCTTGTAGACTGTCTCAACTTCTTCGTCTTCGTGTGTGGTGGTTGGCATGTATACTTGTATAAATTTCAGGGTTATGTTTTTATTTATAGTAATCACGACGTATATTGTAGTGGGATCTTTACTAGCGATTATTTTATTAATAATTATTTATTTATTTTATTAGAATATAGGAGATTACATCTGAGTGTACCGACACTTTTCACGCCTTGCCAATAACTGACTTAAAACTAGCCTCCACCTTGCACTTTCACTTCTATTGTACCTAAAATACTTTCTTTACAAGCTATGTTTACTACAACTAAATATTATCCGACACTACACTCGGCCATCCTAGCTAACATCTGGCCTCAGATGTTGATACTGCCTTATTCATACTCGCGAGCATCAGAATTTTCCTCAATTTCGCTTGACGAATCTTGATCATCGATCCAAGGTTTCAAATTATCGGCAGATGCAGTTGTTTGTCGAGGGCCTTCATGATCTCCGACTCTTTCCACCATGTAACGATCATTACGTAATACTTTAACAACACAATAGGGGCCAAAATACTTAGGATGGACTTTTATTCCTGGGCCATACTGTGTACGTTTAATTGCAACGAGATCCTCTTCGACATACTTTGTAGCTTCTCGACGTTTCTTGTTATATCCTCGTCGGTTTTCCTCTTGTATTTTTCCAATCTTTTCTTTGGCTTCGAGTCGTCCGTCGTTGCGTTGTTGTTCAAACATTTCCCTCCATTCTTCTTCAATCAGCTCGCATACTTGCGGATCGTCGGCTATTCGCATATTTGTGCCAATTAATAAATTAAATGGCGACTTTCCCGTACTTCTGTGGGGTGTGGCATTTAAATATCTTTGCACGGTATGCAAGTGTTTGTACCACTCTTTAGGCTTAGGAGAGGTAAGCTTTGTCAACAAAGGGATTATTGTTCTGTTGACCCTCTCTACCTGCCCGTTACCTCTCGGTACACCTGTTGTGATTTTTACGTGTTCAATGTTTTCTTTCCTACAATATTCTTCAAATGCATTTGAAGTAAAAGCTGTGCCACGATCTGTAATAACTCTACGCGGATTTCCAAAAATAAGAGATTGTTTATGTAAACGATCTAAAACTTCCGCACTACCGGTAGACCGTGTCCCATATAACCATACAAACTTTGAGAATGCATGAATCACAACAAATAGGTGGCATTACGACTTCTTGGTGGATGGTATTGGCCCCAAATGATCCAAATGATAGGTATCTAACGGAACGTCTCCCTTATCAATCGAATGCAAAAAACTTTCCTTCTTACCGTGTTTTCTTTCGGCCAATATGCAATCTATACAATTGCGAACTACCTGTTCAACCTTTTCACGCATACGTTTAAACCAATAATATCTTCGCACTAACGCCTCGGTCTTATATATTCCGAAGTGACCGCGTTCATGGGCACGTTTTACTATTTGCGTTTGTAAACGTTTAGGCACTACAACTAAAGTTTTATCGTCTGTCACCTTATACAATAAGTCATTTTTAATCTCATACCCGTTCATTTCACTATTGTTAACTGCGCAAAGTATTTTCTGTAATTGTTCATCCTCACGCTGCGCTCGCTTAAGTTTTACAATTATCCCATCTTCGCACTCACTCAACAACATAACGGAGGGCAATGGATACCTGCTTAGTGCATCTACATGAGTCATTTGCCTACCTTGCCGGTGCACAATAGTATATTTAAACTCTTCTAATAACAAAGCCCACCTAGCTACCCTAACACAAAGGTCCTTTTTATTCATGGTCATCGTAAAGGCTTGGCAGTCTGTCACTATTGTAAATTCAATTCCTAATAAATACACCCGAAATTTCTTTAATGCATATATTATTGCAAGTACTTCAAGTTCGTAACTCGAATATTTTTCCTCAGCTGCAGTCGTCTTACCACTCGCAAAATACACAGGATGAAATTTATTATCATCCAAATCTAATTGCATTAGAATCATTCCAAACCCAAATTGCGAAGCATCAGTGTGCAACTCGGTAATTGCACCTGGACTGTATAACTTTAAAACAGGTCCTGAGCATAGTACAGATTTTAAAAAATTGAATGCTTCTATTTCTCGTGATTCAAAACAAAACTTAACATCTGCTTTTAACAAATTTGTTAAAGGTCGGGCTATTAACGAGTACCTCGGTACGAATTTTCTGAAATACCCGGTCAATCCCAAAAAACTTTGCACATCTTTTACACTACTGGGCCTTGGAAAGTTTACAACAGCCTTAGTTTTATGATCTGAGGGTCTTACGGTCCCCTTTTCAACAACATGACCTAAGTATTCAATTTGTGTCTGCAGCAGTTGGCATTTCTTCCAATTTATTACAAGACCGTATTTACTGGCGACATTTAATACTGCTTTTAAGTTTACCACCGCTTGTTCCCGCGTTTTTGCAAGAACAATTAAATCGTCTAGATAAGTCAAAACTATTTCTTCTTTTATCTGATCTTTGAAAATAGCATTTATAAATCTTTGGAAAACAGACGGCGAGTTGCATAGACCAAAAGGAACTTTTAAAAACTCAAATTGCCCATCTGGCGTGACAAAAGAAGTAAACGTGCAACTCTCTTCGCTTAACCCAACATGGAAAAATCCATTTTTAAGGTCTAAAGCACTAAAATATATGGCTTCTACAAGCCTATCTATTTGATCCTGTACCAAGGGCAATGGAAAACGATCTTTGATTATTTTTTTATTTAACAACCGAAAATCTACGCAGATACGGGTCGATCCATCCTTCTTTTTTACGAGAACTATTGGACTGGCATAGTCCGAATCTGAAGGGCGAATAACCCCTTCTTCAAGCCACGAATTGATAATTTTATTGACCTCCTGTCTCTCATATGGAGCTAACCGCCGCGGACGCGAGTAAACAGGAATGTCATCTTTAAGTATTATTCTCATTTTTATCCCGACTTCATGCGTTTTCTCAGGCTTGTAATTTACTACTACATCCTCTAAACATCTACGCTCCTGTGGGTCAGTTATATGCGATAAATCTACTTCTACGTTATTCGATTCTATATCAATTTGAAAGACGTCCGGCACATTGCGGTCAACTAGATTGTTTTCGATAATTTTCGAAATATTAATATCGCCTGCCTTAATACTTAAATTTACTTTATTAAGAAAATCTGTACCTACGAGCATTCCGTACTTTAAAATTGCACTTGAGACTACATGAAATTTAATTGAATAATCAGCATTATCTATTTTTACATTAGTTACAAAACTGCCAAACGTTTCATTGCCTAACGATCCAACACCGTCAAACCGAATTTTATCTTTTGCTAATAATGGTGAACCTATCTTTACATACTCGTCGGTTGTTATCAGACTGAGATCACTACCCGTGTCAACCAGAGCCGTGAACATAATTCCATTCACTTCCATTTCTTTGAGATGTTTTTTCTTGCTGTGTTGATAAACGCTGTTGGTCTCGGTAATCTTGGTGATCTTCGCCGATGAAGTACAATTTCTGGATACATGACCATATTCACCACAGTTATAACACTTCGGCCCTTTACCTTTTGCTGGACAGTCTGCACTTATGTGATTTGCATCACCACAACTATAACAACGTTTTAACCGTACATTGTTTCCTATGTTCCTCTTTTCTTTATTGTCTCTATCGTTACACTTCATTTTATTCCTTTGTCCATGCGTCTTAGATTTTTCACGTTGCATAGCCTCATATTGCCGAAATGCTTCTTTCAATTGTCTCACATTTTTCGATCCATACAGCATCATTTTATTTGATGGATCATCCGGAATTCCTTCGATAGTATACTGTATTATCGTACGGATATCTACGTCTGCTTGATTTCCAATATCGAGCATCGCATACAAATATTGTTGATAACTTTCATCTGGTTTCTTTTTCCTTTGAGATAACTCGCGATGTACTTGGTAACTATCTATACTTTCTGTGAATTCCTCCTCCAAGGCATGTTTAAACTTTGACCACGTTTGTAGTTGCTTTTCGTGTTTAATAAATGATTTAGCCGAGCCACCAAGTAAACGTTTTGCGTATATTATCTTTTGTACATTAGACCAATCACAGATTTCCGCCATCTCTTCAAATTCTCCGATCCAGTGTTTGATACTAACATGATTGTCGCCTGTAAAATTTTCCAACGACTCCTCAACGTCTTTGAATGTAAGAGCCACTCGATCTCGTGCATCGCTTCGTTGTTTTATTCGCCTTTGCGCCATTTGCACATTTCCAAACTCACCGTCGCTGCTGGTCTCATTATCTTTTTCACGGTCTTCACTATTTTCTTGTGGGTTTGTAGTATTTTCTACCAACGCTGCCCGTAACCGTTCCTTCAACACTGATTTCGTCTCCGTTACCGATAATGATAACTCTTCTAACCGTTGTTTTAATTCATCCAACTTCATAGTATCAACTTGATCTGCCATCGTGCTAGAAGTTCTTTTTGTAATGTAACTTGAATTCACAACGACCTCTCGTTAACTTCAACTTTACAAAACGTTTCTGCAACTTATCTCTACACTTGCGCCGATCAACCACACAGTTACTATTCCACGTCGTTTGTTCAAACAACCGGATTTACCAAAGAAGAATTATAACTTTAAATCAAATAATTATAATAAACAATTTTGCTAATCCCGGACGAGCTCCCAAAATGTAGTGGGATCTTTACTAGCGATTATTTTATTAATAATTATTTATTTATTTTACTAGAATATAGGAGATTACATCTGAGTGTACCGACACTTCACACGCCTTGCCAATAACTGATTTAAAACTAGCCTCCACCTTGCACTTTCACTTCTATTGTACCTAAAATACTTTCCTTACAAGCTATGTTTACTACAACTAAATATTATCCGACACTACAATATTACTCTATCTGATATTGTTTTCAGAATTTTTATGTTTTCGTGCAATTTCTTATTTATTATTATCCCAACTCCTCCCTGTCCATCTTCGTCTTTCCCTTTGCAGAACAGGGTGTGTCCTGAGTGCAATCGAAAATATTGTTCACTTTTTCTTCTTGTTTCGGCTAATCCTACAATATCCCAATTTATTCTTTCTAGTTCGTGTATTCTTTCTCTGGTTCTTATGGACCTCGTGTTATAAGTTGCAATGTTCAATGAGCAGTTTTTTCTATCTTTACTGGGTTTTTTTGGGGTTTTCTTCGTAGATGTCGTTCTTTTGCCTCCCCCAGAATCCTTGAGGCTGCCCAGATTTCTGGTGTGAGATTGTGAGTTATCTCTACCCACCTGGGGTATATTCCTTCGAGTATGTTTTAAAGTCGACATTTTGAGAGGTTTTGGCATTTTACTCGCCTCGCTTGCCAGGCGTCTTGGCGAGTTGTTATTCAGCCGCCTATTTTAGGTCAATCGCTGTTTGCAGCCGCCCACTCTGGATCAGTCGCTGCTATTGTTGCTGGTTTTGGTCCACCCCGAGTATTTGATTTCCCCGGTACCACCCATATCTGGGAAGCATTCCTCTATCCGCCACCCGAGGAGGCGCCCGATGGGGGACCAGCAACCCCTCACAGGCTTATAAATATTATA
>JARFIZ010000138.1:26467-52710 GCA_036325965.1 Sinopyrophorus schimmeli
TACAATTAGCACAATTTTACATTCTCTTTCATTTTGATCTAATCTACTTTAACCTTGCCCTCACCAATACAATTTAGAAAATACTAAAATTATTTTTAGTTTCTTTTAAGAAATTTATCATTCATTTCATGCATGTATGTATATATGTACCGAATTAAACTAAATCCTTTTGCAATCAAATATAACCCAATTTTTAAATAATGTGAAATATTTCTACACTCTTAAATATTAATATTGTCCTTACAATTTTCTGTTAAGAGCAAAACGATCGCATAAAATACAGCCGAAATGTAGATAATTGAAAAAAAAACAACTTTAGATTTACAAATTAAATGAATGGGAAAATTTAAAAATCAACTAACAACTACCTCGAATTAAAATTAAGGGTTGAAATTTAACGTATTTTTTTTGATGTTCAGAACGTTTAAAGTGTAAAAGAGACCTTGTTTCAAAAGAAGCACCGTAATATATACGAGGCGTGTTTTTTAAGTTTTGAATTGAAAAACACCCTAGTGTACTTTTTTTATCAATTTTTTTTTATATGAATTACTGTACTTTAATTTACTGTTCAACATAATGATGAATATGCAAAAAACTAAAATAATGACTAACCAAAGAGAAGATAGAGAAATAGAAATAGACAACGACAAAATAAATTACGTGGAAGATTATGTATACTTGGGACAGATGATAACAGGTGGAAAACAAAACCAAACAGCTGAAAATGAACGCCGAATGAAACTAACATAGTCAGCATTCGATAGGCAAAACAAAATACTAACAAATAAGAAAATACCACTACATTTAAGACGAAACGTTAACAATGAATGTGTACACTCCGTATTAACATATGGAGCACAAACGTAGGTCCTAACAAACACAATTCTGGACAATCCAGTTAAAACACAAAGGGCCATGGAGAGACAAATGTTAAACATAAAATAAAGGATAAAATAAGAAACGAAGATATCAGGCCAAGAACAGGAGTAACAAATGTCATACAACACATCGCATCACTGAAATGGAGGTGGGCTGGCCATACTATGCGACAGAAAGATAGCGGATGGAATAAGGAAATACGACAATGGTGACCATGGACAGCGAAGAGGGGAAAAAGACGTACGCAAATGCGATAGTCTGATGACTTAAAAAGGATCGCAGGGTTTGGCTGGATAAGGAAAACTGCAGACCGGGACAAGTGGAAACAAATTGCGGAGGTTTATATCCGCTATTGGATGGAAGGAGGCTGACAAAAGAAAGAAAGATAATTTCCACCAATATTAAGCCACTTGCCTTATAGTACAAACAGCTTTTAAATTCTATTCTCATAGAAATTTGTCGCTTGATTTGATAATCACTGCAATATGCTCGTTATAAGGTCACCATCAACGTAGAGGCGCCGATCACCAATGTAATTTTTTTAAATATAAAGACAAGGAGTAATCACGAGACGCTAGATCAGGACTATACAGAAGGTGATAAAGTTGTTTCCAGTCAAATGATGCGATGAGATCTTAGGTTTGATTAGTCACATGCGAACGGGAATTTTCAATCGACTAAGATATTTTAAATGCTCACAAATACATGTAATACGGTCGAATATGTTTTCAATGGCGCCTGTGGCTAGCCAACAGATGCCGGTACATATTCAGAACGTATAGGTAAAATATTGGAATTTTATTCCTATTAATAAAATGAGTAGATTTCTTTTTGATAGACTTTTTCTTTATTTATTGATAGAACAACTCACTCGTTTATTTTTTATAAACAATTACTAACTAGTTCATTTATAAAGAACAACTGACTATTTTATTTATAAACAAACTAACTTGTTTATTTAAATTTATTATTATTTTAACACTCCCACTTAAATTTATATTATTCAAGAAATAGTTTTCATTACTTGATCTCGAATATAAGTGAATTTACAAGTAGGTAAAGCCTTTGTAAGAAAATCGGCAAGCTGACGGGAACTTTCTAGATATTTAATATTAATTATTTTTTCTTCGACATTTTCTCTTATGAAATTATATCGTATGTTTATATGCTTACTTTTTTTATGATAGACTGGATTATGAATTAATTTGATTGCACTCTGATTATCTATATTCAAAGTTACAGATTCTTGTGGCTCATTTATATCTAACAAAAATTGTTTTAGCCATAGTATTTCTTTAGCTGCGTCACTAGCGGCCATATATTCAGATTCTGTTGTTGACAACGCTACTGTATTTTGCTTCCTACTAGCCCATGTAACAGGTCCACCATTCATTAAAAATATGTATCCTGTGTTAGATTTTCTGGTATCCAAGTCATTGGCAAAGTCCGAGTCTGAATAGCCAGTCAATTCGGTATTGTTATCATATACAATTGATATATCTTTTGTATTTATCAAACAGCGTATAATTCGTTTTAGAGCATTCACATGTAAAGAATCTGGATTATTTACATATCTACTTATAAGATTAACTGCGTAAGTTATATCAGGTCTAGATACTGACGACAAAAATAATAAGGCCCCACTGCTTCCTATATGGAAACATTATTAGGGACTTCGTCAATATTTTTACATAGTTGCACGTTCACATCAACAGGTGTACTACAACTTATAGCCTCTGACAAATTAAATTTATTTATTATGGTCTCTATATAATGCTTTTAATTTATTGTTATACACCCTTTTGCTTTATTTATCTCCATGCCAACTAAAGAATTGCATTTTAATATCTTTATATCAAAATTTTTTCTCAAATCATCTAATATTGTTGTTAAAATGCTTCTATTTATAGATAATAACAATCCGTCATCCACATAAATAATTAATAGTACTTTAATATCGTTAAAATATCCTACGAATACACAGTTATCAGACTGGCATGAATTAAACCCATATGTAGTTAGAAATAAACAAAATTTTTTATTCCAGCATCTAGCAAATTGTTTGAGACCATATAAAGATTTGTTTAACTTGCATACTTTAGATGACTCGGCTTTAACACCTACCGGCACCTCCATGTATATCTCTTCTGAGAGCTCACCATACAAGAAGACCGTCTTCACATCAAACTGCCGAATCTCGTAATCTTCTTTTGCTGCTATACTAAGTATCAACCTAATGGAATCATATCTAGTAGTTGGAGAAAAGTTTCCTTATAATCTAAATCCTTTATCTGTGTAAAGCCACGAGCACATAATCGCGCTTTAAATCTTTCTATTTCACCTTTATTTCTTTTTTCGCTAAACACCCATTTACATGAAATGGGTTTCTTGTAGTTCTTTTGTTATTATCCAAGTGCTGTTCTTCTCATGTGCTTGAAGTTCTTCTTCAATGGCTTTCTTCCATTCACAAGAATTTGTATTATGAACTGCCTCTTCGTAATTGTTTGGTATTTCCAACTCAGTATAATTAATTTCTTTGCTGTTATTTTTCTGTGAACGTAGTATCATTCTATTCTGATCTTTCATATCAATATTAACATGTCCTGGAGGATAGTATGCGCCATCATCGTCTTCTATACTTTTCATACTGTCATCCAATGGCAATTCTTGAATATTTTCATCATGTTGAATGTCATTCTGTGTTGAAGAAAAAATTAGTCGTTCTTCTTCCTCTTCTCTATTGATTTTTAATTCTAAAAAATTTTGTCTATGGTTTGCTACACTATCTTCATCAAATTTCACATCTCTAGATATAGTTATTTTTCTTGTATTTTGATCATACATCCTATAGTTCTCTTGTTCATATCCAACTAATAGCATTTTCACACTTTTCTTATCCAATTTCTTTGTTTTTTCTTTTGGAATATGAACATAACCTGTTGAACCAAAAACTCTAATATGCTCTAAGCTTGGATTATTTCCATACCAGAGCTCATGTGGAGATACATTACAAGTTTGACTAGATGAGCTTCTATTTAAAAGATATACAGCACAGTTTACAGCTTCTGCCTACATATTCAAGGAAATATCCCTGGCATAAAGCGTAGACCTTGCACTTTCCATTATTGTACGCATTTCCCTTTCTGCTCTCCCATTTTGTTGTAGGGTATAAGGAGCTGTACGCTCATGACCTATTCCTTTGCTTTCTAGGAAATTTGTAAATTCACGATTTACATATTCACTGCCATTATCTGTATGTAAAGTGCGTACATCATGTTGAAACATATTGTTTACTACAGCATTATATTTTATGAAATAGTTGAGTACTTCATTCTTTTGCTTCAGGAAATAAATATGCCGATAACTTGTTGCACCATCTTTAAATAATACAAAATATTTCATTCCTGACACTGATAATTCTTCTATAGGCCCACAAACGTCACTATAGACAATATCACCAGGGTGTAATGAATCTCTGTGAGATTTCTTGAACGGTAGTCTAGCTTGCTTGCCATACTGGCATGCTTCACAAATAAAAGTATCATTTCCAGTCAGTGTCACAGGTATTGCACCATTTTTACTCATATTTTGAAGTTCTTTAACATTTAAATGGCCTAACCTCTCGTGCCACAACTTAATATCTGACTGCACTAAATTACAATTTTCTTGTACACAAGTCTTTATTTGTAATTCATAAAGATTGTTATCTTTTAATTGAGCGCACATAACTACGATATTGTTTTTCCCTATAAAGGCACTATTATTGTTTTTCATTATTACGTATCCTCTTCTAGTTGCTGCTCCTTCAGAAAACAAATTTCTTCTAAGTTCCAGCACATAAAGTACGAAAAACATTTAATTCTTGGAAAAATTCACGTCTATATGTCTGGTGCATTGATGCACCACTATCGAGTATCCAAACATCTTCTTCATGTGTAGGTAAAAACTTATTTTCTGCATTAAATGCTGACATATCTGGTTCATCTTGGTTCTTGCGCTCAAATTTCTTAGGTGCTCTGCAATCTCTTGCAAAATGACCTCTTTTATTGCAATTATAGCACACAAATCGATAATTCGAATTGCCCATAACATTTGTCTTTCTTTTATTCTCTTTGCTAGTTACTAGTGCAATTTCATTAATTGTATCATTAGCTAAGCTTGTCTCTTCATCTATCAGTCGTGATGTTAAATTATGAGTTGATTGACTAGCCGGGGCAAGCGATAGCCATGCTTGTCGAAGAGAACGATATCACATTGGTAATGTACTTAATATTTTGGTCATTATTGCGGTATCACTAATGTTTTCACCAGATTCTCGCAACTGCTTTGCTAAACTCTCCACTTTAGACACATGTTGTGCCATTGTGTCATTTGAACAATATGTATATTGGTAAAACTTTTCATGAACCATCATCTTGTTGAATTCTGACTTATGTTCATAAATAGCTTCTAATTTATTCATAATTTCTTTTGCGGTTTCACAGTTTTCTATTAGGGAAATTTGATTAAAATCCATTGACGATGTCAGAATAAACATCGCCATCCCATCATCCTTATTCCATTGCACTTGTTCACCACAATCTTCAGGTTTTAAAATATTTATATTCAACCCTTTTGCTCTTAAAGCACAATTTACTTGAAATTTCCATTGTTTAAAATTACGTCCATCAAATTTCTCAATCTTCATCGAGTTTCCAATCTCCATCTTAATCGAAGTAAAGTCGGACACGTTCTCGTGAAAACTAACAATTATTCTGCTCTTTACTCAATTTTATACTTTATATTTTGCGATTCCTGGGCCCATAACCTATTGGATTTTATTCTTATTAATAAAATGAGTAGATTTCTTTTTGATAGACTTTTTTTTTATTTATTGATAGAACAACTCACTCGTTTATTTTTTATAAACAATTACTAACTAGTTTATTTATAAAGAACAATCGACTATTTTATTTATAAACAAACTAACTTGTTTATTTAAATTTATTATTATTTTAACATAAAACGCCGTGCGCAACGCTGCAATGGTTGAATTTCAAAACGGTTTGTACTTGCAAAGCATGCCTTATGTGTAATAAGATTAAAATACTAAATACAGTAATTCCTTAACATTCGTGGGGGTTACGTTCCGGTAAAACCTCGCGAAAGTTGAATCTATCTTAATGTGAAAATAAGGGAGTTATGTTCCACGATGGTTGATACACGATGTATATACATACAAAACAAGGTACATATAAACAAGTTTTAATAATTATACATACGTATTTACAACATTTTTTAATTAAACTACCATCAATTTACTGAAATTAAATTACCATTCTATTAATGACCAATCAATAACCATAACTAACCATAAGCTTACACCGTTTTAGGTCTCTTCTAGTGATGTATTCCGTACTTGGGAAACGATTTACGTACTCACGAAAGAACTAACAGCGACACTTTTCTAATAGATTCTTTATTTTTCTTTATGTAACGCACTGTCGACTCGTTTATTTTAAATAGTCGTCCGACGGCTGACACACTCTCTCCAGCACGCACGTACTTTAATTTTTTTCCGACAAAGCCACCCCTATTTTCTTACGTTTCGGTAAAGATGACATTTTAAAAAAAGTGTTAGTGTGTTACTCAAGCGAAACGGAATTGAAAACTAAAAAAATCGGTTAGGGAAGCATAGGGGGAAGGGTTGTCGTTGTTTTAGGAATCATTCGATTCTTAGAACAAAAACAAACATGAGATATGTAATTCTTCTTCTTCTTCTTCTTTAACAGCCTTTGACTATCCACTCCTGTATATAGGCCTCCCCTTGTATTTTCCATTTTTTTTCGATCACCAGTCAACTGATACCAGTTTCTGCCGGCGTTTTCCTTTATGTCGTCCATCCATCTTTTGGGAGGACGACCGACACTTCTCTTGTATTGTCTTGGGCGCCATTGTAGAATTTGTTTTGTCCATCTGGTGTTCTCTTGTCTGGCAATATGGCCTGCCCAGGTTCACTTCAAAGTAGCGACGCGCTTGATCACGTCCTCTACCTTCGTTCGTCGTCGTATTTCCTCGTTTTGTATACGGTTCCTAAGATTAATTCCAAGCATGTGTCGTTCTATTGCTCTTTGAGTAGTACGTAGTTTGTTAGCGGATCTAATTGTTAATGTTGTTGTTTCTAGTCTGTAGGTTAGTACCGGTAATATGCAAGAATTGAATATTCTGGTCTTCAAATTTATTGGAATTTTGTGGTTCTTCAGTACTGTTCCCATTCGTCCAGTGGCAGCCCAAGTCATTCGAATTCTTCTATTGATCTCAGCTTGTTGGTTTTCTGCTCCTAGTTTTATTAGATGACCTAAATATATGTATTCTCCCACATTTTCGATTACATTTCCTCCTATATCTATTGGTGTTTCTTCAGGGGTCAGAACTTTGGTTTTAGATTGGTTCATTTTTAATCCTACCTTTTCCGAAGCTGTTTTCAGATCTAAAAGCATTTCGTGTAATTCTGATGAATCATGACTAATTAGAACAATATCATCCGCGAAGCGGAGGTGGTTTAGATGCCTACTATCTATATTTATCCCTTTGCGTTCCCAATTTAGTTGTTTAAAAACGTCTTCTAATGCTAGTGTAAACAGCTTCGGAGAGATAGTATCACCCTGTCTCACTCCTCGTCGAATAGCTATCTTACGGGTAATCAAGTTTTCTTCAACTTTTACTTGCAATGTGGCTTTTTATATGTGTTTTATTAAATTTCGATATCGGGAGTCTATTCGTGCGTTATTCATTGCTTGGAATATAGCCCACAGTTCGACAGAATCAAAAGCTTTGTTGTAATCAACGAAGGCGAAGTGTAGTGGAACGTTGTATTCATTACACTTTTCGATTAATGTTTTGATGTTCTGAATCTGTTCCACTGCCCCATATCCTTTACGAAAACCCGCTTGTTCTGGTGGTTGATAGCCATCAAACTTATTGGTTAGTCTATTTGTTATAATTTTAGTAAGAAGTTTATATGGATGTGGAAGGAGACTAATTGGTCGATAATTTCCGATGTTAAGTTTGTCGCCTTTTTTATATAGTAAAATGACTTGGGCGTTATGCCAGTTGTCAGGGATTGTCCCATTCACAAGGCATTTATTTAAAAGGAGCTCAAGTGATTAAATAGTTGCATTTCCTCCTAGTTGTAACATCTCTCGGGTAATTCCGTCCTCACCGGGCATACGTCTACTTTTCATTTGGTTCAAAGCAAGTCTTATGTCTTCCTTAGTGATGTCTGGAATCTCTTCGGAACCGACGTTCATCACCTTGGTCAGCTGTAATTTATGTGGTCTAGGGCTTACTGAAGAATATAGATTTTCATAATACCTTTCTATTATGTGAACGACTTCATTTTTTTTGTTGTTCTGTTACTCCATTTTCGTTTTTCAGTTGATGTATTTGTGTTCTTCCTATCGAACTGATAGATCTTAACACTTTCATATTTTTATTATTTTCAATAATTGTCTTTATTAGTTCTGTATTATGGTTTCTGATGTCCTCTCTGACTTTCTTTCTAATTTTCTTGTTCAGTTCAATGTATTCAGGAGAGCCCTTTTTTATGTTTCGTCGTTTTCTCATCAGGTCTTTAGTGTCTGGTGTTATTTTACTGTTTTTGATTTTCTTAGTGGAACATATTGTTTTAGTTACTGTTTGCATATCAGATCGAATCTTGGTTTCTAATTCATTTAATTCCATCGTACTTAGTTTTTCTGTTGGGAGAAGTTTTTTATTTAGTTCTTTTTGGTATGTATCTTCATGTCGTTTTAATTCGTCTAACGTTGGAAATTTTTGTGGGCATATTAATCTGTTTCTTTCCTGTTTGGTGTTAATAACTACTTTTGCCCTTATTAGTCGATGATCTCTTCCTAAGTCAAATCTGTTTAAAGTTGTTACGTCCGATATAATGTACTTTTTGTTGGAAATGATGTAATCGATTTCATTTTTAGTTTTCCCATCGGGACTTCTCCATGTCCAACGACGATTTACAGGCTTTTTGAAAAAGGTATTCATACAAAAGAGTATTTTTTTTTGAAGGTAATTTATTAGGACTTCTCCTCTTTCGTTTATTTGTCCTAGATCAAAATCTCCTCTATTTGGCATCTTATCGATGTTATTATTTCCCATTTTGGCATTCAAATCGCCAATAATCATACAGTAATGAGTTTTTTCTGTTTTTCGTGCAGTTGTTATATCATCATATAATTTCTCTGAATTTCTTCTGAACTACTAGTTAAAGCATATACTTGTATGACTTGAAGGCTGTATTTTTCTGATATTTTTATAACTATATATATAACTCTGTCTGAAATTAAGTTCATTTTTGTAACTTGATCCTTTATTCGTTTGTTTATTAAGATCGCTACTCCACCCAGATATGTGTTCGTGTCACTGTTATTTTGGTATAACACATGGCCCGATCTTAGTGCAATACTTGTCTCTTGTTCCGGTCGTCTTGTTTCACACAAACCCACTATGTCCCATTTTATGTGAGATAGTTCTTCTTCGAGTTCTTCGAGCCGATTGTTGGACTGCATAGTTCTGATGTTAACATCAGATATGTAATTATTACTGGACATTAATGGGAATGTTGACACAACTGCATAACTGAAAAATACATTATATACAAAAATCCAAGAAACTTTTTTTTATGATTTCGCGAATAAGCGAGTACAGTTTGCGAAAGTCGAATTTTGCCGCATTTTAATAATCGCAAATAGTCGAAACTTGCGAAAGTCGAATTCGCGAATGTTGAGGGATTACTGTAGTATAAACTATTTAGTATGTTACTTTTACTTAAGATACATATTGCAAATACATATGATCTATCACTGCAAAAATATGGCGCAGTCATAAAGAAGTCAAGAAAGAAAATTTAAGAAAAAAATTCGATAAGTTGTAAAATTTGACACATTAAGCAATTTAATGTTTAATCGGTATAATACTAGATCAGAAAAAGTAAAACATAGCTGTAAAATAGATAGAACAAGTACAGGGTGATTTTGATTATGTGTAAGAGTCAAAAACGGATAAAGACAGTGATTTTTTAAAAGAGTTTCTATTGTGTAATATTTCTAGCCTTAGATGATATTGATGTAGAAATACTAATTAACGAAGAACATCTGAACAACATCAGGTACGCAAACTACACAATTATGTTGTCAGATAGCCTAGAAGGTCTACAAAACGTAATATCACGTGTCACAGAATCAGGTCAAAACTATGGTCTAAACTTTAATATACAAAAAACCAAATACACGGCCATCAGCAAGAACCCAATACCGCCGGGACGTCTAATAGTTCACCAACAACAGATAACAAGTTTAGCGAAATACACGTACTTGTGTACAAGTTTAACAAACGTTGGGACTACTCAGTTGAAATAGAGCAAAGTATTGAGAAAGTCAAAGCAGCGTTCATGAGAATGAGCACAATATTTAAAAGCCACAACTTTCCGTTACAAATAAAAATTTGTTTACTGCGTTGTTACGTATTCACGGTTTTTTTCTATAAAGTAGAATTTGGACGCCGACCGAAGCATCTACCAAGATGTTGAAGTCGTTTACAATGTG
This sequence comes from Sinopyrophorus schimmeli, assembly GCA_036325965.1. NCBI lineage: Eukaryota > Metazoa > Arthropoda > Insecta > Coleoptera > Elateridae > Sinopyrophorus > Sinopyrophorus schimmeli. The sequence goes on from JARFIZ010000138.1 coordinate 36,943, forward strand.
GTGCTATAGACGCATTTTGAAAATCTCATGGATTAACCGTATTACAAATAAAGAAGTACTGCGTAGAATGCTGAAAAATTGTGAAATACTTATCACTGTAAAACAATGCAAAATAAAATACCTGAGCCACACAATGCAGCGAAAAGTGTACGGAATGCGAGGATCAGGACGAAGGAGAATATCGTAACTGCAGAATCTAAAAAAATGGTTCTTTCTAACCAAAACCCAACTTTTGCGAACAGCAGCCAATAAAGCTAGGATAGTCATGTCAATAGCCAATATCCGAAACGGATAGACAATGCAAGAAGAAGAAAGATTTCTTAATTTATTCTTTTGGAAAAGTTATAGCAAAATCAAAATTTAGCCAATCTTTTGCAAACCACAAGTTTTATGAGCTAAGAAAACGTTTCTGGGCTGAAATATCGAGTTCCACTAGTTATTAAAAAGTAACTTCCTATACCTACTTTCTATTAACAATTTGCTTTGGATTAGCTGTGTACTTCTAGGTTTAAATTATTGTCTTTTTACTTAAACTTTGTAGTAGATCACCTTTTTACCATATTTATTTACTAAACAACTGCACTATATTATTTTTACATCTTTTCTTTTACTTCGCCTTTAATGCAATTGTTCCAACTGCTCCCTTATCGGGGTAGGCGTGTTCTTAAGGAGTATTCTTTTCTATTATAAACCATTTCCGGAGGTATGTTATAAACACATTGAAGTTTCGCGGAAGACCTATTCCAGGTACTTTTTGGTCTACCTGATTTTTTTTTAGGTTCATCGAATGCCAAAACTCGATGCACTATGTTGTTTTGATTTCGACGTTGAACATGTCCATACAACTTCAATTGAGATTCATCCATAAAGTCCTTAATTGATTGAACACTCAATGAACCTCGGATATGTTCATTAGTACATGATCTTTCTTCGTGACACCCACACACCATCGTAGCACTCTCATCTCTGCCACGTGCATATGTTGATTGTGTTTAGCCAGTCTCGCCCATGTTTTTGTACTGTATGCCAAAGCAGGTCTAACGACTGTTTTATAAATCTTGCCTTTTAATCGTATAGGCATTTTTTTGGCGCACAACACACCAAAGACTGATTTCCACTTCATCCAACCAACGTTAATACGATGTTTTATATCTGAGTCCACCGTTCCCATATCATTTATAATAGACCCCAAGTATTTAAACTCGTAGGTCATTTGTAGTGGATCACCTTTTAAAAATATTGTACGTGATGGACCAATTTGTTCAGAGAAGTTTACGTACATATATTCCGTCTTGGATCTGCTTATTCTTAAACCATTGTCTTCTAAGATTTCTCTCCAATTTTCTAGTACTTCTTCCAGTTCCATCCAGTTGTCGGCAACCAATACAAGATCGTCTGAATATAAGATACTCCAAGAAAGCTTTTTCATTAAATCACTTGTCAAGTAATTAATTACCATGTTAAAAAGTAGAGGACTCAAAACAGATCTTTGATGTACTCCCACATTATCTTGGAAACCACTAGAAGTACCAGCGCCGCTCTTAATTTTTGTCTGGGATTGATTATAAGTTCCTACAATAGTTTTTACTAATCCTTCGGGAACAGCTTGACTGCTTAGAGCATTCCAGATCAACTGACGAGGAACGCGGTCATAGGCCTTTTCTAAATCCACAAAAACTGCGCGAAAATCTCTTTTCATATCACGCCTTTTCTCTAGGACTCTTAAATTACTAACTTAATATTGTAATTTATTTATTGTCATTTAAACACACTCGTTATTAATTTATACAACCTGACTAACGAAAAGTGCGTATGGCAAAAATTAGGCAATTGAGAGGGCCCTTTTTACAAGAAAACTTTCTAAAATTTGTTAAATTTCTAAATCATAATAATAATCGTACTTAATCTAATCACGAAAGACCCTATATCGTCAGTTGGATTAATATATATATTGACGTAATTTCATCAGAATCGGCAGCACTTTAATCACAAAGCAAAATGAGCTGTAGCTTCAAGTCTTCTTCAATCGCAATTTTGGTGGTATTTTCTGGGCATATTGGTGTTTTACTTATTTATATAAGTGTATCTATGGGTATAGTAACTAAATTGTGCACGTTCAAAAGTATGTATTAATCATTTTTATCGTATGTAGGGATAATAAATTGTTTTAAATGAAATTTTGCACACCATAATATAAAATTGAAAACAACTTCTTATTTGAGTAATTCAAAATACGTCTTATACAATTTCAACTTATCAATGGTCAACTGTATTTTTTTATTTAAAAAACGCAAAATAATACATCTAATTATAAATTATTCAGCTATACTTGTATAAATGTACAAAATATGTTTATTAAAAAAAACTAAAAAAATTATCTTTACATGAATCAAAGCTTTTAAATGACATAATTACCATTTTACTGATTAAATCAGTTTAATTTTATAAAAGTCCTAGTTAGCAAATTTATTTCTCATTATAATACTCTCTAAAACTGCCACTTCAGCTTTAATGGCATCATGAAGATCGTTAAATAGTCGCCTACGCTGATAATCCTGTATGGCAAGCTTTTACTATCCTATTGTATTCTTAGTCTTTCATCAAACCAAAACAGATCACTAACACACTTTTTAAATTACAAGCAGTTAATAATTAATTTATGATGAACTTCTATGAAACGCAAAACTATAACATAAGCTTTCAAATAAGCAAATCAATATTAGGTATATCATTAAATTACATCGCGTTAAGAGGACTGAGGACTACGTGACTTTTTCAGATGAAAACAAACATTCGTCTTACGTCTTCGCTGGGGGATATACCTACCCTAGTCCTGCTCGAAGCAAACGCGCCGATTAAGAAATGCACTGTTTCGTTTTGTGTCACCTATTCAATTTTACTTAAACAAAACTGTCGACATAAAACGTAATTCCAGTAGTAATCGGCGGGTTGTAAGTCCGTGGCAACATTGCAAAGGAATCGAATTCGCAATGAAAATCCTCAGCATTATATCTCCGGAAACATTACAATCTTAGATATTCACTACTTTAAAATACTTACGCATTTCTTCTATTTCATTCAATTCGAATCATTTTTTATGCTGCTTTCAGTCTGCAGTTTTAATGAAGTATAATACATAATTATATAATATTTTTGAATTGTAATAAAAAATTATCTTTTTACTACTAATGCCTATAACTAATTACAATTATTAATAAATAATTATTTATACAAAATCTAACAAAAAAGAATGCAATATGAAATCAACAAATGGGGTGTGCCGCATAATTTTTAATTCTAATAAAAAAAATTGTAGATGATCTTTGTGGTGCCAGAAATGCTAAAACACCACCATTTATTTTTTATTGTATAACTTCTGATCAGTATCCATCCGAAGTCAAAAATTCGGTCAATTTCATACTTGTACATAATGGGCTCTAGCTTTTTATTTAGAACAGGTACCCTATTGAAAGGTTGTTACTTTATTTGAAAGGGTCATAAATGTGCATTTTATATAATACAATAAAATTGAACTAAAACAATTAGGAACAAGATAGTGCCCATCCGAAATTTCTACAATGTTTTCTCATTTTTATGATATTTGATTGAACCCTGTCAACCCTGTTGCATATTAAGCGTTGTTTTTTTTTACAATAAAGTACTAACTCTTGTGATGTCGTGATATAATTATCATTGTCTTAGAATAAAATCTCCTACAAAAAAAAATTGTGAAATTTGATAATTTTCCGAAAATATAGTCTATATCTTCGTTAATTATGTTCAATTAGTGCCATTCTGTTATTTTCACTTTTTTGGGAAAAATTATTTTTTTAAAAGTGCTACTTTTACAAATAAATATGAAAATAATCTGGGAGTTTGATAACTTATAGAAGTTTTATAACTTATTTATGATAAAAATAATCAAATAAAAGTCAATATTTTCAAAATCAGTTATTTATCAACACTTCACAAACATTATTGATATATGTAATACCTGTACGTTTAATTAGAAGAATTTTATCAGTTTCACTTATCTTGCTCTCTGCTTTCAACCATGATGCTATGGAATAAATATTCTTGTGACAATCTTATCCTTTGAAAACACCAATTGAAGACTCCATTATTATATATAAATTGCAGAATATGTCTAACTTGTTAATGAAAGACGATAAATAAACAGCATTAGCACTCACGTAACACAACATAAACATTAAAATAACAGGGTAGTTTAAAAATTTAGAATTTTATTTGATTATTTTTATAATAAATTGACATAATTCTAATAGTTTAAATAAGGTATAAAGCTTCCATAAATTAACAAACTCCCAGATTATTTTCATATTTATTTGTAAAAGTAGCACTTAAAAAAAACCCTATTTCCTAAAAAAGTGAAAATAACAGAATGGCACTAATTGGATATAATTAATGAAGAGATTGACTATATTTTTGAAACTATCGTATGTTTCAAAATTATCAATTTTCACAATTTTTTTTTAGAAGATTTAATTTTAGTCATAATGTTCACGTCCAATATCTTATAATATGTTAATGCTCACTGGAATTGGACACAATAAAACAACAAATTGTTAACTTGCAACGTTTCGTTTCTTTATTGAAACTTTATCAAGCAACTTAACAACACAAAAAGGAAGTTAACCATTAAAAATCAATAATTATACACGTGTCAAAATGAAAGATTTTTTTTTTACCACCTCTTGGTCTAATAAAACGATCAATACTACTGGACAATTCTTTGATGTAAGGAAATTTAAAGTATGTTGTTATTTGTTGGACATCTTTTTTGTTATTTACCAATTTATAATTATTTATAAATCGATTAATGAGTTTTATAAGGTAAATATTATTAATAAGAAGATTTTTCATGCGTAGTATATTATCTTCATAAAAATCTTCATGGCTTAAACGTAAAGCTCTATCCATAAGACCTTTAATTACACCTATCTTTTGACTCATTGGGTGATTAAAATAGTAGTTTAATAATCGCCCTAAACTGGTAGGCTTTTAATACCAATTCGTTTTTAATTTTCCATCTGAACATCTATTTATTTTTACATCTAAAAAACAAAGAGAACAATTATCTTCAATTTCTATGGTAAATTGAATTCTTGGATGGAAGTTGTTGAAACTTGATAGTGTGAGATCAACTTTATCTTTAGGAATAGCCATAAAACTATCATCTACATAAAGTTTTAAAATTGGAATTTTGAAAGGTAAAGTTGTTAAAACTTTCTTAACAATATAATTCATCACTAAATCAGCTATCACTGGGCTGTCTGGGTTACCCATACTACTTCCATCACATTGAAAATAAAACTTACTATCAAATAACAGATAACTGGAATCAAAATAAAATTTGATAAGTTCAATAAGCATATTTTTTGATATTGTTAGAACTTCAGACAAAATATCCCAATCTTTATCAATTATATCCAGTAGGTACAAGTGTCTGTGGAATATTAGTGAATAGGGATACCACGTCTAACGATACCAAAACGTAATTTGTTGGTAAAACTATATTTTTAATTTCATCTACGAATTCAAATAAATTTTTTAATCTAAATTCATACGTCGCTATTAAAGGTGTTAATAAACGATGTAATAATTTAGATATCTTGTAACTAGGAGAACCAATACAGCAAACAACAGGTCTAAGTTTGCAACCCTCTTTGTGCGTTTTTCGTAAACCGTACAAACGAGGTGCTACAGCATTATGCGTTTTTAAGTTCTTCATAGTACAATTGTCAATAACCAAATTCTTATTTAGCTTTACCAACAAATCATTAGCCATTTTTTCAAACTTAATGGTCGGGTCTTTATTTATAATTTTGTATATCACTTCATCCTGTAACATTTCTTCTAATGTTTTTCTGTATTTATCCTTATACATAATTACTGTTCCATTCCCCTTATCAGATTTGGTAACAATTACATTCTGATTTAAAGACAAGAATTTTTTTGTTTCAATAATGTCTCTGCTAAACTGATCCAGATGTTTCGGTTCTGGTTTGTTATAAAAATTATTAATTAAATTTGATACCTTTGAACGTAATAATGTACGTTCATTATCAATAAGTTTGGAATCCGTTTCTTTAGAAGGTAAATTATTGATGCAATGTTCAATGTCTTTAATTAGGATGACAGGATGTATGTCACTTTTCTTAGGAGGTAAACCAAATTTTGGATCCACACATAAAATTCTTTTTACGTTTTCGGGAAGTTGTAATTCAGTATAATTTGAAATACTACTCTCTTCATGAGTATTTACTTTTATTACATTAGAATCAATGATCAAACTATTAATTTTCCTCAAATTTGTTTCTTTAATCATCACGAACTGTTTTTCATAAAATCTATCAACATTAAATTTCCATGAATTAAAATCCTCAATGTTAAGAATCTTGTTAATATTCAATTCATGATTATTACAAATTTCCATTAATTGATTGGTTTTCCATTTATATTTTTCATATTTAAAAATCTTTCATTTTGACACAGGTAGAATTATTGATTTTTAATGGTTAACTTCCTTTTTGTGTTGTTAAGTTGCTTGATAAAGTTTCAATAAAGAAACGAAACGTTGCAAGTTAACAATTTGTTGTTTTATTGTGTCCAATTCCAGTGAGCATTAACATATTTAATTTTAGGACAATAACAATTATGTCACGCCATCACGAAAGTTAGTACTTTATTGTAAAAAAAATCAACCCTTAATATGCAACAAAAATCGTAAAAATGAGAAAATATTGTAAAAAGTTCGAAGAGTCACCATCTTGTTCCTAATTGTTCCAGTTCAGTTTTATTGTAATATATAAAATGCACATTTATGACCATTTCAAATAAAGTAACAACCATTTCAATACCTGTTCTAAATAAAAAGCTAGGGCCCATTATGTGCAAGTATGAAATTGACCCAATTTTTGACTTTGGATGGGTACTGATCAGAAGTTATACAATAAAAAAAATAAATGGTGGCGATTTAGCATTTTGGGCGCCACAAAAATCATATATTTTTTTTATTAAAATTAAAAATCATGCGGCACACTTTGTAATTCAAATTTGTTGGTTTCATGTGGAATGACCCATACATAACGCGTAGCCCATCATTTCTCTTACTTTTTCGTTTAATAGATAAGCTCTTGTGCTTATTTGACAAAGCTTTAAATTTTCTCATTATTTAATTTAATTAAAATTTAATAATAAATTAATTCAATTAAGGTAATAATAATATTAAGCAAAATAAATGTAGTAAATATGTTGAACGCAGTAAACACAAAAGACACAATAAATGCAAAGGAAATAAACTAAACACAGAAAAGGTAATGAATAAATGGACTCTATAAATGCAACTAGACGTGATTTAAAGAAATTTACCGCTTGTTGTATTTATCATAATCTTTGAAAGTCTCGCCTTTCAAACAGTGTTGCAAAGTATGCAAGTACCTTTTAAATGCGCTTTGCTGACAGGAGCGCCCCCAATCGGTAAAAATCACGGTTTTTCTTCTCATTCATTAACAATTGGATTATTAAAAAAAAATTTTCCATAAAAGAGTTCTCTTTTAAAATTCTACGTATGGAATGTGGACTATTTTTTTAATCCAGTAAAAAGTTTTGTCTCTTTTTATGACTTTTTAAAACTTTTAGCCTACGTCCCCTATTCTATATAAAAATAGAATTTAAATGCCGAAAACCGCATTATAATTGCATCAGTAATAACGATGCTAGAAGAAAAACGCTGAATTAGCTCGGTATCCAGTCCTCTTAAGCTTACATAAATTAAAAGCTTTTCTAACTTTCCTACTATTTGGATATTTGCCAGCTTTTCCGTTTTTGTATAATTTTTCAACTCTTTCACTACTGACCGACTTCGTAATTGTTAAATATTGCGTTAAAATTATTTCATTTGTTATATAATTCCGTTATATTTTAAATAAATTGAAGTACTTTTTTATTATTACAAATTGTTTTTTTATTTAAATTTTACTTGTTTAATAGCCGTGAAATGGATTTTATTTAAAACAGATAAATGTAAATGTGTAATTTATTATTTTCTAAGTCGTAATTATTTTTCTAAAAGGTTAGGATTATTTCACTTTAATTTTAAGAGAAATTTCTTGGTAAATAGCTTGTAACGTTTCGATTTGAATTAAACCAGTAAATTAACTATATTCGGACCGTAAAGCAGAACTACATTAAATCTAAACTGATTATTTTTTTATTTCAAACTTTATCAGTTGATTTAGGTATGTAACTCGATATGCCTATATGGCATTCTTAGAACAATATATTCTTTACAATTTTTAGAACAAAATCTGACAGCATAATATTACCCCCACATATAGCACAAAGAGTCAATTACCCAGTATTCAGACAGTTAAGGGAAGGTCGTCTAAAGCGGGTAACGGCCCGTATGTGGATATGTTATTATATTATCTGGAATTTATATGTGTATTTACACTGCCAGTACCCTGCCTAATTGATGTCATACTACTTTTGACACCTAAGTTGGTTAACATAGTTACATAAATTTAAAAAAATAATAATAATTTTTAAAACTAAATTAACTTTAATTGCTACAAAGCCCTTTACATTACCCATTTTTTATAGTAGGCTTTTCTTTTACAATAAACTAGTTTTATTATTTGACTAACTAGAAGTTTGCCGCTTCGCGGCTAACTTCTAGGCAAAATCGCGTTCGCGATTTTGCTAAACGCTATCGCGTTTAAGGCCTTCGGCTCCTAGAAAATTCTAAATTTGTTAATATTTTTTTGATAAACGCTATCGCGTTTAAGACCTTTGGCTTTTGGTAAAATTCAAAATCTGTTAGTATTTGTTGACATATTGAATCTTCTTCAAGTCCAGTACTTTTAGGCAAAATCGCTTTGCGATTTTGCAGCATTTTTGTTAGTACTGATTTATTGTCATTCAATGCGACTTGTTTGCCGCTTCGCGGCTAACCTCTGGGCAAAATCGTTTCGCGATTTTGCAGCATTTTTGTTAGTACTGATTGATTGTCATTCAATGCGACTTGTTTGCCGCTTCGCGGCTAACCTTTGGGCAAAATTGCAAAGCGATTTAGCAGCATTTTTATTAGTACTGATTTATTGTCATTGAATGCGACTTGTTTGCCGCTTCGCGGCTAACCTCTGGGCAAAATCGCAAAGCGATTTTGCAGCATTTTTGTTAGTACTGATTTATTGTCATTCAATGCGACTTGTTTGCCGCTTCGCGGCTAACCTCTGGGCAAAATCGCTTGGCGATTTTGCAGCATTTTTGTTAGTACTGATTTATTGTCATTCAATGCGACTTGTTTGCCGCTTCGCGGCTAACCTCTGGGCAAAATCGCTTCGCGATTTTGCAGGATTTTTGTTAGTACTGATTTATTATCATTCAATGCGACTTGTTTGTCGCTTCGCGGCTTAAAGCCCTCTTAAAGTTTTATTATATTAATTATTCATGATGTATCTATGTGTTGATTGCTTATACTGGTAGAAGTTCTTTGGGAAGAGGATATTAAATTATGTATTCTATTAACTTAAAATTATTTAAAAGATTTAGTTCAACAAATAAAGTATAGATTGGTTTTAACAAAAGTTTATTTAATTTACAACAATGTCTTCATATTGTAACATGTTCGCTGTGGGGGCTCGAACTAGGGTTGTGAATATTAAAACTTCGGTAATTTATTTACACTAATAGTAGCTTATTTATTAAATAATTACTTAACACTTACATTAACCTAGCTTAAATATTGTTTACTTGCTAATTTATTTATTTATACACTTAACTAACTTATTGGTACACTAAACTTATTTATTTTCACACTTCATTATTTATCTACACTGTTGCCCGCCTTATCTTTGAAGATTCAAACTCTTCCCGAGCACTCCAGTGAGGAGACTCATTCGAGACACTCGTCGATCGAGTGTCCCACCGAGACTGCCTTACGGTGCACTCCATTCGCCTTATATAAACCCGAAGACGAAGCTTCTTACCTATTCTCGAACTTCTATGATATTCCGTCCACACGCCATCTCTAGAATATTCCCGAACGCCTGAGCTAGCCAAATAGTCAATAGAGGTCGCTAGCAGGCTCGTTACACTGCCCCCTCCTTAAGATCATTTCGTCCCGAAATGTAGATAGCTGAGCGTGCGATAACTACAAGCGTGTCCCTGGTGTTATGGGACTATTTGCAAACAACAGTCATCACTTCGGCTCTCGCGGTACCTCTGAAGCACAATGTTTTCGCTTCAAAATCCAAGATACGCGCCTAGGTGTCAAAGGTGCTTTTCTTCTGCATCTCAAAGCCCTTCCGCGATGTCTCGTACGGCTAGCTGTTTTCATACTTTTTCTGATGTTGCTGAGTATTCGAGACGAACAAGGAGTATAATTGTTCTTCTTATATCTTCGGAGGTGGTTGCCACGTTCTTCTGGCACGGCGCACAATTCCATTTATTAATGATCAATTTACTTTGACATCTGTTTCCGAAACTAAACTGGCTACTTTTACTGTTATCTCCTCAATTAGACCACCGACGTTATATGTCGCCCTAAGGTTCCGTGGACCTTTTGAGTGAACAGTTATTGCAGCCCATGCTCCACACGTTTCGTAACATGCCTCCAAATACAATAAAGTCGCTCTTACCACATTAGGCATTCGTCCTCCCTCAGTCGCTCTCTCCTACGACCTTCTGGATTACTTCCATGAACAAGCTTCAAAGTGTCTAAATACCACAAATTCTGTATCCTCCTCAGTCGTTTTCACCGACGACCTTCTGGACTACATCATAGACTTGCTTCAAAGTGTCCAAATATCTCAAATCATGTATCCTCCTCAGTCGTTTTTGCCCACGACCTTCTGGACCGCAGCCATGGACATACTTTAAAGTGCCTAATTATCACAAATCATGTATCCTCCTCAGTCGTTTATCAAGTTCGACCTTCTGGACTACATCATAGACTTGCTTTAAAGTGTCCATATATCACAAATCATGTATCCTTCCTCGGTCGTATTTTTGCCCACGACCTTCTGGACCGCAGCCATGGACATACTTTAAAGTGCCTAATTATCACAAATCATGTATCCTCCCTCAGTCGTTCATCAACTTCGACCTTCTGGACTACATCATAGACTTGCTTTATTGTCCATAACAATATTATTTTTAGCGACTTCATCCTTGTTTAGTTTTCTTATCAGTTATTTCTTCTTTCGAACTCTGCTGTTAATCTTTGTGTCGCATCGCGTTTGTCCGTTAGCTTCATCTTCGGTGATCCATTTTCAGATCTTCTAATCGCTTGCCTTTTCATTCTTCCCAATTTTTCATTAGCTTCATCTTCGGCGCACCACTTCCGGATTATCTAATCGCTTGCCTTTTCATTCTTTCTTAATTTTCCATTATCTTGATCTTTAGCGCACCATTTCCAGATCTTCTAATCACTTGCCTCTTCATTCTTCCAGAACTTTCCATTAGCCTTATATTTGGTGCACTACTTCCAGATCTTTTAATCACTTGCCTCTTCATTCTTCCGGAATTTTCCATTAGCTTTATAATCGGTGCACTACTTCCAGGTCTTCTAATCACTTGCCTCTTGATTCTTCCGGAATTTTCCATTAGCTTTATATTCGGTGCACTACTTCCAGATCTTCTAATCACTTGCCTCTTCATTCTTCCGAAATTTTCCATTAGCTCTATATTTGGCGCACCACATCCAGATCTTCTAATCACTTCCCTCTTCATTCTTCCGGAATTTTCAATTAGATTTATATTCGGCACACGACTTCCAGATCTTCCAATCTATTGCCCTTTCATTTTTATTATTATTTTTTTATTGCCGAGCGGATATCTTCAGCACACTTAACCGTGTACTCTTCCGGAATATAACATTTATATTCCAATGCTGCTATTAAACGTTTTACCAATTTTGCCTTAAATCCAAGTGTATCTGGTTCTTCAAAATTTTCTTTCAGTGCGGTGACTTTAAGTAGTTTTCCATTAGCCATATTTATTTTCACTTACTTTATTACTAATTATTAATTATTTATTTTTACTCCCGAATATTCACAACCCCACACCTGACACCAATGTAACATGTTCGCTGTGGGGGCTCGAACTAGGGTTGTGAATATTAAAACTTCGGTAATTTATTTACACTAATAGTAGCTTATTTATTAAATAATTACTTAACACTTACATTAACCTAGCTTAAATATTGTTTACTTGCTAATTTATTTATTTATACACTTAACTAACTTATTGGTACACTAAACTTATTTATTTTCACACTTCATTATTTATCTACACTGTTGCCCGCCTTATCTTTGAAGATTCAAACTCTTCCCGAGCACTCCAGTAGGAGACTCATTCGGAGACACTCGTCGATCGAGTGTCCCACCGAGACTGCCTTACGGTGCACTCCATTCGCCTTATATAAACCCGAAGACGAAGCTTCTTACCTATTCTCGAACTTCTATGATATTCCGTCCACACGCCATCTCTAGAATATTCCCGAACGCCTGAGCTAGCCAAATAGTCAATAGAGGTCGCTAGCAGGCTCGTTACACTGCCCCTCCTTAAGATCATTTCGTCCCGAAATGTAGATAGCTGAGCGTGCGATAACTACAAGCGTGTCCTGGTGTTATGGGACTATTTGCAAACAACAGTCATCACTTCGGCTCTCGCTGTACCTCTGAAGCACAATGTTTTCGCTTCAAAATCCAAGATACGCGCCTAGGTGTCAAAGGTGCTTTTCTTCTGCATCTCAAAGCCCTTCCGCGATGTCTCGTACGGCTAGCTGTTTCATACTTTTCTGATGTTGCTGAGTATTCGAGACGAACAAGGAGTATAATTGTTCTTCTTATATCTTGGGGGGGGCCCACGGGCAAATTCCATTTATTAATGATCAATTTACTTTGACATCTGTTTCCGAAACTAAACTGGCTCTTTTACTGTTATTCCTCAATTAGACCACCGACGTTATATGTCGCCCTAAGGTTCCGTGGACCTTTTTAGTGAACAGTTATTGCAGCCCATGCCCAATTTCGTAACATGCCTCCAAATACAATAAAGTCGTTTAACCCTTAGGCTTGTCCCCCTAGTCGCTCCTTCCACGACCTTCTGGATTACTTCCATGAACAAGCTTCAAAGTGTCTAAATACCACAAATTCTGATCCTCCTCAGTTTTTCACCGACGACCTTCTGACTACATCATAGACTTGTTCAAAGTGTCCAAATATCTCAAATCATGTATCCTCCCTCAGTCGTTTTTTGCCCACGACCTTCTGGACCGCAGCCATGGACATACTTTAAAGTGCCTAATTATCACAAATCATGTATCCTCCCTCAGTCGTTTATCAAGTTCGACCTTCTGGACTACATCATAGACTTGCTTTAAAGTGTCCATATATCACAAATCATGTATCCTTCCTCGGTCGTATTTTTGCCCACGACCTTCTGGACCGCAGCCATGGACATACTTTAAAGTGCCTAATTATCACAAATCATGTATCCTCCCTCAGTCGTTCATCAACTTCGACCTTCTGGACTACATCATAGACTTGCTTTATTGTCCATAACAATATTATTTTTAGCGACTTCATCCTTGTTTAGTTTTCTTATCAGTTATTTCTTCTTTCGAACTCTGCTGTTAATCTTTGTGTCGCATCGCGTTTGTCCGTTAGCTTCATCTTCGGTGATCCATTTTCAGATCTTCTAATCCTTGCCTTTTCATTCTTCCCAATTTTTCATTAGCTTCATCTTCGGCACCACTTCGGATTATCTAATCGCTTGCTTTTCATTCTTTCTTAATTTTCCATTATCTTGATCTTTAGCGCACCATTTCAGATCTTCTAATCACTTGCCTCTTCATTCTTCCAGAACTTTCCATTAGCCTTATATTTGGTGCACTACTTCCAGATCTTTTAATCACTTGCCTCTTCATTCTTCCGGAATTTTCCATTAGCTTTATAATCGGTGCACTACTTCCAGGTCTTCTAATCACTTGCCTCTTGATTCTTCCGGAATTTTCCATTAGCTTTATATTCGGTGCACTACTTCCAGATCTTCTAATCACTTGCCTCTTCATTCTTCCGAAATTTTCCATTAGCTCTATATTTGGCGCACCATCCAGATCTTCTAATCACTTCCTCTTCATTCTTCCGGAATTTTCAATTAGATTTATATTCGGCACGACTTCAGATCTTCCAATCTATTGCCCTTTCATTTTTATTATTATTTTTTTATTGCCGAGCGGATATCTTCAGCACACTTAACCGTGTACTCTTCCGGAATATAACATTTATATTCCAATGCTGCTATTAAACGTTTTACCAATTTTGCCTTAAATCCAAGTGTATCTGGTTCTTCAAAATTTTCTTTCAGTGCGGTGACTTTAAGTAGTTTTCCATTAGCCATATTTATTTTCACTTACTTTATTACTAATTATTAATTATTTATTTTTACTCCCGAATATTCACAACCCCACACCTGACACCAATGTAACATGTTCGCTGTGGGGGCTCGAACTAGGGTTGTGAATATTAAAACTTCGGTAATTTATTTACACTAATAGTAGCTTATTTATTAAATAATTACTTAACACTTACATTAACCTAGCTTAAATATTGTTTACTTGCTAATTTATTTATTTATACACTTAACTAACTTATTGGTACACTAATCTTATTTATTTTCACACTTCATTATTTATCTACACTGTTGCCCGCCTTATCTTTGAAGATTCAAACTCTTCCCCGAGCACTCCAGTAAGGAGACTCATTCGGAGACACTCGTCGATCGAGTGTCCCACCGAGACTGCCTTACGGTGCACTCCATTCGCCTTATATAAACCCGAAGACGAAGCTTCTTACCTATTCTCGAACTTCTATGATATTCCGTCCACACGCCATCTCTAGAATATTCCCGAACGCCTGAGCTAGCCAAATAGTCAATAGAGGTCGCTAGCAGGCTCGTTACAATATTAAGAAATATGAATTAAAACGAACACAATATAATAATAATACAATAGCAAAATAATTTAATTTTTTGTTTAAGTACATGATCAATAAATAATAATAGTTATAGGTTTAACTTTAATAAAAAAACATTTAAAATATCATTTACGGTATTAACTTTAATTGCTACAAAGCCCTTTACATTACCCATTTTTTATAGTAGGCTTTTCTTTTACAATAAACTAGTTTTATTATTTGACTAACTAAGTTTGCCGCTTCGTAACTTCTAGGCAAAATCGCGTTCGCGATTTTGCTAAACGCTATCGCGTTTAAGGCCTTCGGCTCTAGAAAATTCTAAATTTGTTAATATTTTTTTGATAAACGCTATCGCGTTTAAGACCTTGGCTTGGTAAAATTCAAAATCTGTTAGTATTTGTTGACATATTGAATCTTCTTCAAGTCCAGTATTTTTAGGCAAAATCGCTTTGCGATTTTGCAGCATTTTAGTACTGATTTATTGTCATTCAATGCGACTTGTTTGCGCTTGCGGTAACCGGGCAAAATCGTTTCGCGATTTTGCAGCATTTTGTTAGTACTGATTGATTGTCATTCAATGCGACTTGTTTGCCGCTTCGCGGCTAACCTCTGGGCAAAATCAAAGCGATTTACGCATTTTATTAGTACTGATTTATTGTCATTGAATGCGATTGTTTGCGCTTCGTAACTCTAAAATCGCAAAGCGATTTTGCAGCATTTTGTTAGTACTGATTTATTGTCATTCAATGCGACTTGTTTGCCA